>OMLF01057317.1:1863-14878 GCA_900302615.1 Holocentrus rufus | reverse complement strand
TGTGTCAAACGTTTTCTCAGCTTGTTTAGAAGCACCTGTGTAAATATATTATGTTCCTTTCTCCATTAATGACCAGGTAAACTCCATAGTTACTGATTAATTGGACATAGCTATTCAACCCATACAAGCAACTAAGAAGAAATACAGCTCTGATGAACGCTCACTTCACTGATGTCATGCTGCATAATTTGTGGGGGGAACGAAGTCATTCAAATGTTCAGAAATTCAAACAGTTACTGTCCGCTGCTCAGACACCCGCTGATCTCAGAACAGAAAAACAAGTCACTGAAGTCACTTTTTAATGAGAACTGAGGCAGACCTGAGATGGGGCATTATGATCGAAAAATGAAATCCTCACATTGAATGAACAAGATGATGATGCCAACTAGTAGCAGAAGACTCAGCAGGCCCAGACTCACTGCAGCAGCTCTGCAAGTTCTTCTGTGGACCGCTGGAAGATGTGTTTCAGTGTGTGGTCCTGTAGAACAGTGACAAAGGGAATATTCACACTCAGCATGTTTAAAGTGGTTTGTTTGAACTGAGTTTATTTCTATGATTCTAATCACTTGGCCAAAGAAGAACAATGCCATTTGAATTTGGATGGTACCAAGTAACCTGAAAACGTCTCAGGGAAGCCTCGTATAACAAAATGAAAACAGGGCAAACTTAGAGAGCGTAGACAAATCCATCATGTTTGGCTAAAGTTACAAGACCTAGGATCAGATTCGTTTTAACCTCCCGGCTTCAAAAATCTCTAACCTCATGAATTGACAGGTTACCAAGAGCCATCAAACTACTTGTAACTGGGAAACCTATTTCAAAACTTATTTCAAAAATGCAAAAAGCAAACACCTCCACCCTTGTTCTCAGCTGGAAAAAAAAACTATAGGTGTGATCGCACCCTAAGTGAGAAGTAACACTGATACAAGTCAGCCACCAACGTTTCATAAGATTAGTACAGAAGAGAGGGGTGTGTCCAAATTTAAACATTTAGAAACTGCACACAAAACTGAAATTCCATTTCTTTAATAAAATGTAATAATGAAAACATATTATGATGACATATTTTGGCATGAAAAGCCTTCATCAGAGCATCAGGTGTTACCTTATAACCTTTTGTGTGACAGGAGGGATGAATGATATCTAACTGTGCAAACATGAAATTATAACTCACTTAATTACAACAAACACACATTCACAAGTGTTCATTTTACAATATTCAGCTGTAATTATTTCAAACTTACCTCCATCTTGCCTTGCTGCTGCTGCGGTATATTGGATCTCAGGTGTGTGTGTCCCTAGATCAGGGTGATCGTCTTTGCAAGTGTCTGCACTCTCATAAATCGCCACCGAACTCTCCTCCCATTCTCCTCTCTCCTCTTCAGCTCCTTTGTTATATCTCACCTTCTTTGCCAAGTCTGGCATGGCATAAATATCTGTAGACATCTTGGTGGAGGAGAGAACTTTAAAGTAACTTTACCTACTGCTGATAAATGTCTTGATGTACCATTTCTATACTGCATTAGTACAAAACAGTACAGTGTTTACTGTTTTTACTGTATGCTATATCGATGCTGCTGTGTGTTTCTGAACCAGTTTTCATTGTGGGAGTTTCTCTGTGTGTGTCAGCCACAGCGATTCAGTTGGGGCTATAAAGGAAGTGGCAGCAGGAAAACACACACCACACACAGACACACACACACACACACACACACACACACACACACACACACAGGGGCTTTTGCACATATGCATGTGTTAATGCACCTACACACATTTAACACAACTGCGTGCATGATTGCTCATATGTACATACACATATAATACAGCACAATAATTAGCTTTTTCCACTACAGGAAATGTATGTTGATTAGGTGGTTGATCAGGCCTGGCAGAGGAACTGAAAGTGTTGTTAACTGAAGTTTGTCTGAGAAAGAAAGTTGCATTGTTTGAATTTCGATCTGGACTACATTAAAATGTGATACATAATTGGATACAAAGGCATGAGACCAACATACAACTTTGTAAATGTTCAGATTGGAATTTGTCAGCATTGTCATGGCAAAAAGTAATTTACATCATGCATGTTTTTGTCAGCTTGGCAGAGGCAGTGAACAAGAAGAAAACTTATAGACAAGTGACGAAGGACACAGCACAGGTTATTTAAAACATAAGGCTTTTTCACAGATAAGATAAACAGAAGATCAGAGATACTCTGTAACTATCAGTAAATTCCTGAAAATGTAGTCTAACTATAATTAATTTAGACAGAGTAGTCAGAGTTGTAAATGATTTCAGAATATCCTGCTGTTCAAAGAAGCACGTCCAGAGCAGCTACAGTGAGTCTGGGCCTGTTGAGTCTTCTGCTACTAGCTAGGATCATCGTCTTGTCCATACATTTTTAGAACATCATGCCCTATCTCAAGTCCATCTAAGCGGTGATCAAAGGGTGACATCAGTGTCTTGATTTTTGGTTCTGAGATCAGTTGGTGTCTTGACCTCTTTTGGTTTTATTAGAAGCTCTGCCTCTGAGACAGGAGACCACAACATCCTCCCTGATGAACTGGAAATGTGAGATTGGTCCAGGTCATATCTAATCGGGTGACTTTTGTTAAATAGAGTTGAAGCTATATATGGAGTGCCTCAAGGCTCTTCACTGGGGCCAGTACTATTTAGCCTGTACATGCTGCCTCTAGGAGCAATCACCAACAAGCATATTATGAACTTCCTCTCCTATGCAGATGATACTCAAATTTACACCTCTGGTGGACCAGACAGTCTCACTTCCTCATACACTTTAATTCATATATCAGAGCCTCAGTGACACATAACTGCCTTCTAAGTAGAACAAAGTTACTAGGGATTGGAGCAAAGGTATAGCACAAGAAACTGATCTCACATGCTGATGCTGCTTTCAGTTCTTATGGTTCCAAACTCAGGAACAGTCTGCATCTGAGCGCTGATAATTCACATGAGGCCTCCAATGCTCCCTAAGAATTCATTTGTTTCACCTCACTTTCACCTAGGAGGAGTTTGTTGTGACAAGCTATATGAGTGAACACACATTTGTTATGCAGATAATTAATTTTATTTAATTTTACTTTCACAGCTTTATCTTTTAATATAAACTTTATTAAATTTTAGTTTTCTTTTTTTTTTTACTTTGTTTTACTCTGTTTTTGCTTGTTTCTTCTGTCAAGTAAAGCACATTGCAGTACATTTTAATCTACAAAATCTGCTATATAGATACAGTTTGATTGATTGATGTGAACATAGCCTAATACACGAGATATCCCCTCTGTACCTACGTGGTCTTTTGTTGCTCGTTGGGTGGAAAATGGCACTAAAACTATGTTCCTGTGTTGGGTAATTATTTTTTTGCTTACTACTACCATTCCTTTAGCCTCACCCACAGCAAGACCTCCTCCCACATTTGTAAACCAGTCACAATCTGATCCAGTTTCTACATTGAAACCAACAGTCACTGAGCTAAAATTTGCATAACACCATCCCTTCACCTCCCACTTCTTCTCTGAATCTGTTCCCAGGCAACCTTGTGGGTTGATCTGTTCACGTAGCCAATCACAGTGTTTGCTAAAGAATATTAATTACTAATGGCCGGTTACTTCCGCTTAGCACCACAAACTGACTTGTGTGAGGAAGGGACTGAAAGACGCCTTCAGAACAGCAGAGTAAAAACAAACCCAGTTTTTTATTGTTAAAACCATTAGAAGTATTTAATAGATATGCATAAATGGTGCTATATGTGCTGCAGTATGAGACCTTTAAAGGATCGAGACTTCATGAAACCCACTGGCCCTGATAATTATTACCATTGATGGTGTTAATTGTGGTGAAATTGCAGTGCATGGTAATGATGTTGTTGATGTTTTATTGGTTGAGGTTATCCATGTTGTTACGGAAAATAGCATTACCAGTGTCAGTATTGAAAATACTAAGGACACTTTCACACTTACTTGCAACAGGATTCTTCAAAAGTATGTGCGTGACAAACAGAAGTGGTAATTAATCAGTCTGTTCTGAAGGAAATAATTGACAGCAAATGTACATGTGAGACTACTTAGGCACATTTGATTAAGCATCTTTTGTCACAAGTGAAGTGGAACTGGCTGCTGTGTGAACTCCTGTGGTAACAAGGAAGTTAGAGACCTGTCTGCTTCGTCCTGTCTGTGTGTCTGCATGCTGTTTTGAAGACAAACTCTCAGTCAGTACTGATGCATTGGTGACCATTTTTCAGTTTTGATCACAGTTCAAATTTTCATGTTGATCTACAAAGATGTTTGTTGAAGGCAGTGTGAAAATTTGATTTTGTTTGAGCAGTGAAATTAAAAGTTTACAGATTTCCAAAATTTCATCTTTCTTCCCTAATTCCCTCCAGGAAACACATCATAACTGGACTTAGTCCTGCCTGGCAGCTTCAATAAAGAATGACTGAAATCCGTCCAATCAGGACAGTCTGCAGCATTTGAGATGTAAAGCCTCCGATCAGAAGGCTTACCTCGTTCGAATTTAGAGGAGCTGCTGCTGTTGCCCAATCAGAGTCCAGTGTTTTTTTTAGTTTAAATAATTCAAGTCAGCTTTTAATTAAATTACATTTACAAACATGAAGAAGGACATTATTCTCATTCTTAAAATAAATTAATTGGAAATCACTTGTAACATTCCCTTGACAATGAAGACCAGTCATCCGACTCTCTGACACCTGATGGACACAGTTAGGACACTGCAAACAGTTCAGGGTCCAGCAGATGGAGAAGCTCTGATAAGCGTTTATTGCAGAAATATTACAGAGACTGCAAGCTCCTGCACGTTTTGTCGGAATTAATTGAATTAGCATCAATTATGTCAGTCTCAAACTCTCTGTTTGTCTTGTTATCTGCCACCATGACGTCTCTCTATCTCCCTCTCTCTCTCTCCAGGGGCCGGTCGGTCCAGTTGGGGATACAGGTGTCCCAGGACCCCAGGGACCCCCAGGTCCACAAGGCCCCAGTGGACGCTCCATCATAGGACCCCCGGTAAGACACACACACACACTCACATACACACACACACACACACACACACACACACACATATAGTCACCCTTTCTCATTCTGCCTCTATGGCCTCATGAAAAAAATCGACACATTTTCTTTTTCAGTTTATCTTATTTTCTTCTCTGTCCTGGTTTCAGGGAGGACCAGGAGAGAGAGGAGAGAAGGGTGAAGCAGGTCTGCCAGGACCTCAGGTAAAAAATAAAAACACACAAACCTGACAGTCACTCAGGTCTGATTCTGTTCATCCTTTTATATTCACAGTAAAGCTCTTTGGGAGACAAAATGTGGAGCCCAAGTCTTAACCTGAACTCCATCGACGTACAAAAATTGAGCCCCAGCCCGTGAGGTCAATCTGTCCATGAGCTCCGCCCCCTCAGTCTCCGCCCCCTCCAGTCACAGCTTCTTTCTAAATATTTTGATATGAGGTAGATTTTGCTGCTTCATCCTGCATCTCCGTCTGTGATGTGCTGTCCTGGGTTTGACTGATCTTGTTTTAAGTGTCTGGTTCAGGTCTGACATCCAGAGAGACGGCACATTAACGACAGAACACGGCGCTGTGTGCACTGTCAGATATTTGTATATTGTGAAGCAGCTCCCATAAATAAATACTGCACAGTTTAATTTGACCTTTTGGAAGCAAATAGATGTCAGATGGTGAATAATGGTGCCATTTGCAAAAGGCTGATTTCAGTTTTTCTTTATTTTTGTTCCCTGAGTTTGTGAAACTGCAGCAAACTGCAATCACATGTGCACAGAGATGTATTTATTAAACTGAAAATAAAATATAAAGTCCATATTGATGTTTGGGAAGTCATGACAGGTCAATCAACTAAATGATGCTCGATTTATGGAAATATGTTTCGTACTTTGAAATGAAATTCTTTAGCTGTTTAAACTGTTTTAAAATACTGAGAAAATAAATCTCACAGTCTGCAGATTATCTTTGTCGTCACTTCCAAAACATCAGGCCTGTGTTTCTCAGTCTGACGTGTTTGACATCACATCTACAGAGGAACAGAGGACGACTGAAGATCCCAGATGTTGCTGACAGATTTTCAGAAATCATTTTTTTATTTTTTCCAAGAAGTCACAGAAATACTGATTACACCTCCGCCACAGTGTTTGTCTCACAGGATGGTTTCACCAGCCTTTCAGTGATAAACTAAAAATACGATTTACGAATATGATAGGTGGTTAGATGACTCATAATACTTAAATGAGCAGACAAAAACTCCTCCGACCTCGTGCTCAGGCTCAAAGGTCTTACACTTCAAAATGCCCACAGGAAGCCCTCGCCCTCTGTTTTGTTTTTTTTTTCTCAGTGGTGAGCAGCTCTGCCTCTTAGCTGATCACATGACGTCAAACACAGAGCTCGTCTGAAGCTGTGAAGATGTTTCCTCCTCCTGCAGCCGGGCAGCAGGTCTCCTCACAGACTCCAGACACTTGTTGGATTTGATGTTCGTCCAGAGTGTCTCACAATGTCAAAGTGCTTTATTTTGTGTTTGTTTGGTTTGTTTTTTTACAGTGATTCTGTTTGTTCACTGATTCACTCTCATGATGTTGTAGGGAGTTCCTGGTTCAGCCGGAGCAACAGGGAGGGAGGGGCTGCCTGGACCCAGAGTGAGTCCCCTCACTCCATAGTACTGCTACTAATACTACAAATACTACTACAAATACTACTGTTACTGCTACCACTACTACTACTAATACTGTTACTACTGTCACTTATACTACTATTACTTTTTTAATTACTACTAATACGACCGATACTACTGTTACTATTACTACTGCTACTAGTACTTATAGTAATACTAGTGCTACTACCTCTACTGTTTGTTCTCTTGTTATAGCTGCTCAGGGTTCTCACCGGTCAGGGAATTTCTGGAAAGTCTGTTCCAGACTGGGAAAGTCAGGGGATTTAATAAATTCTTGGAATAAGTCATGGAATATCATGGAATTTTGTCTTCCTTATTAAAAATTATAATAATTGGTAAATTGGTAACTAGTTTTTCGCCAAATCTGTTCACTTCCCCCTCAGAATAAAACAGAATGATGAACTTTAATGGTCAAAAAAAAATAAATAAATAACACAGTACCTTTATGTAGGTCATGGAAAGTCAGTATTTTAGTCCTGGAAAGTCCTGGAGAAGTCAGGGGATTTTACATTTGACACAGAGTAGGAACCCTGTACTGCTACAGTTACTACTACTACTGTTACTACGACTACCACTACTACTGCTACTACTGTTCGTACTACTACTAGTACTACTTCTACTGCTACTTCAATTACCATCAGTACTACTGCTACTGATACCACAGCTACTGCTGCTACCACCACTACTACTATAACTACAACTAATACTACTGACACTACTGGTCCTACTACTATTACTACCACCACTGATACTACTACTACTACTTGTACTGCTTTTTAAAGGAGAGTTACAAAGTGTTTTACTGACAATTAAATGAAATTAAATACAATATTATAAACAATAAAAACATCACACATGAACTACAAGGCAGGTTTACATTAGACTGAACCTTGCAGATAACACACACACACACACACAGTCTCTGTGGACAGGGGTCTTGAACCTGTGAACGTCTCCTCCTCCTCCACAGGGGCAGCCAGGCAAAGACGGCCCCCCAGGCAGGCCGGGCCCCCCGGGAACTATAGTAAGTGATGATGAGATGATGAAGCTGTTCCTCTGTAGTGTGTGTGGCGGAGCGGCCACCGAGCCCTCCTCCGAGCTCACCCAGCTGTTAAGCACCACAGAAGAAGAAACGGAGGACACCTGAGGCTCCATCTGATTGGTGCTGTGACCAGAGGAGATGATGATGGAGAGAGGAGCTGTACTGCCACCAGAAGGAGCTTTAATATGACCGGAGCGAACATAAAGGAGAGATTAAAGCATCGCTCCGGATGTTTTCAAACTTTTTTCATGTTTTTTTCCCATCAGGCCGATCAATTCTGACCAAAATCTAATCAGCTGCTTCACTGCAGAGACTCTTAACATCTCGCTCTCTAATACAGTCTGAAAAGCCCACATTTCTTCTTCAACATGTTGATGTCTCACTCTGTTAATGAGACATGTCTGTGAAATGTTGTGAAGCCGGCCTTCCTCCTGCAGCTTTGAGGCGACTCTGGCCTTTGATTCAGCTCCTCCTCATGTCGTCTTTATCAGCCGGCTGCAGCTGCTGGTCTGAACGCACCACGGTGCAAATGAAATGGAAAGTTTCCAACATGAAGTGAGCATCAGTCTGTTGAAAAAGACATTTTTGCACTGCCAGTCCCATCGATCATGACTGTGCAGCCGAGCTTCGTTCAAACTCACAGAACTTTATTGTAAACTGTAGTGTAGATCCCAAATCTGTCCTGCTGAATTCCAGGGAAATGTGTATAAAATGATGCACAAGACATGTAGATCTTTTCTATTTGATGTAATGCTGCAGCCATAAAACAATGGCATCTTGGCTTTGAATATTTCACTCAATATAAGTGTGATGGAGCTTCAATGAAGCTGCAACCAGCAGATACACAATATGGATGGACACTGTCCTACAATATGGAAAAATGTCCAACTTTGAAGCTACTTAAGGGGAGGGGTGGGGAGTTTAAGAAGAAAAATGATTTTTGAAATCAGCCTGGTTTTGTTCTGTGGAGGTAATCACACATCAGATACACACACATCACACATCAGTCTCACAGTTTCAAAAGCTCTTCAAGGAAATTGTCTTATTATTTTCACTTTGTAATGACAGCATTTTTTTCACATTCCAACAAGCCAGTCCAATCACTATAATTTGTAGCTCAGAAATAAACACAATTCTGCACAGTCCGACTTTAACTTTTATTTATTGAATCAAACTGTGAGATCATGACAGCATCCCGTTCCTGCTGAAGCAGCTGGTGAGGTTTTGGTCAGTCAAAAAAAAAAAAAAAACTTCTGCTTTGAAGACAACATGAAATGATGTCTTACTTCCTTGATTTGATGTATTTCCATGTCCCAGTCACACCCATTTCAAACTCAAAGAAAAAAAAGATGTTAAAGATGTCTTCCAGGAAGTAGAAGTGATGGGACGTCATTTCATTCTTTGAATGTGGAGAATCCATTGACCTGTTACATGTTACATTGCTCTGTCTCCTTCTCCTCCTCCTCCTCCTCCTGCTCCTCTCCCTCTTCAGGGGACTCCAGGAGCTCCAGGGGCCCCCGGCACCTCCGGCCCTCCAGGGAAACAAGGCGAGCTGGGACCTCCGGTGAGTCTGATCAGAGACCTTCACACTGTCACACTGCATCAGGCTCAGGCTTCACACATGGTGTTTTTTTTTATCAGCGGCCGCCATCTTTTTGAATGAAAAAATAACTGACAAAAGGCTTTTTTAGGGCTGATAAGAAAATAAATAAGACGTTATGATAGCTGATATATAAGTCTTCTCTGTCTGTATTGTATCAGCTGAAAATAAAAACAGCAGCTTAACTGCGCTTCACATAGAATTTCATGTAAGGAAAAAAAATATGATGACAGCTGACATGAAAACTGTGTGTGTAAAAACACATCGGGCCTTTCTCTGCTCCGGTCATGTGATGAAGGACTTCTGAAAGCCGACTCATGCTTCTCTGGACGATGTTTTCGATCCATATCATCACTTTTAAGATACGCCTTTATTTTGAAATTCCCGTGGCAGGGCTTGTACCAGGCAGATAAGAACAAGCAGCCAAGAAAAAAGACAATGAGGATATTTACTCTCCTCTCAGGAATAAATCAGCGTGTCGTCAGCATATCGATCGCAGGACCCTCAATTTAATTTAATCAAATCTTAATTGTATCGTGGCAGATTTTGTGATGTCAGCAGATATCGTATCATCCCAAAAATCTGCCCAGATTTTCCAACCAGCTTTGATTTAATACATTCCTGTTGCAGACGGACCTGTGTTTTGAAAAAGACAGTTCCTTCTTGTTCATTATACAAGAGATCAAAATTACATTATTACAAAAAACTGCCTTCCAACCTGCTGTCACACCTTTGCACACACTGCTCTGTTTCTCAGACTTTTAGAGACTTTTTTGACTGTGTGTGAAGTCGTACATATTTAAGAGGAAATTTAAATGTGTGTGGGTTTGGCGATTAGCCACCAGTTTGCTCATTAACGGACCACAGCGAGTCGCTTCCTGTGGCTGGACAGCGGCTGGATTTTTCTGAGCGGTTCCTTTTGCAGATGTAGCCAGAGAATTTATTTTTTCCCAGTAAAAAGCAGGATTTCTACAGTGGAAACGTCTTATTGCAGTGCAACAGCAATTTCAAGTCCTTGATTGAAAAGACCTCCATCACACAAAAGAGCAATGAGATTTTTTCAGCTTTTTGTAGGAATTCAAGGGTTTTGGAACATAAAACTCCCATTTATATCTAAGAGCCAATTATATTTTATCTCCTTTTTTCCGTCCATTTTTTTTTTTTTTTTTGTTCTCGGTCGAATCCTGGCTTTGCTGCAACACTTTCACTGCTCTTGCACTGCTCAGGGATCAGATTTTACACTTTTTTCATGATTTCACAATTTTCAAAGACAGAACTCACATTCTTGTCTCCGTGGGAACGAAGTTTCCTTCGTGCTGCTGGTCAGACCTGCTTCTGTTCAGGGTGTGATCTTTATGTTTTTTTTTTAACATATAATTCCCAGTTTATATGCAAACACACATCACATCACCGACCTGTGACGTCTTTCACTCAACATTTCACAGTTATTTATTCTGTGTATTCAGGGATCTTTAAGTTGTTTTTAAGGTATTTGTTTAGACCTACAGCTCACATTTACAATCACATCTGTGCCAAAAACCAGACAGAAACGTGTGTGTGTGTGTGTGTGTGTGTGTGTGTGTGTGTGTGTGTGTTGTGTAAACACAGAGGAGGAGGCAGGAAGACGCTGTCAGTCAGGCTTAACAGGGGAACACACACCGTCCGATCAGAGCGTCTGTCAGCAGCGAGGTCGGATTAGTCGTCCTCCTGCTGGGCTGACGCTGTCTGCAGAGGTTCACACACACACACACACACACACAGACAGTGGTGTATTGGAGGTTAAACTCAGTTCAGCCTCATTTCAATCAAGTTTACAGCCGTTTGTAAGGCGACATCAGTGTGATGTCATCACTGTAACACAGAGTCATCAGTGTTACAGTAAACAGTGTTGAATTCAGCATCCACCCACGTATAATTGATACTTGCAACACACACACACACACACACACACCCCAGCGTATAACCGTCACGACACTGAACACCACAGAACAAGGTGCCTCACTGTGTGTGTGTGTGTGTGTGTGTGTGTGTGTGCAGCATTATGCAGACACAGTGCTAAACACACATCACTGCAGGATTTATTTCTGCTGACGGTGTTAAATAATCAGCCTGTTTTGAGCCCCCTCTCTCTGCTTTGGCTTCCGTCCCTGATTAAATGAAACGTTCAGGCTGCGGTTAATCACATCTCACCGCCGCCGCCGCCGCCGCTCCAGAGGAGGCCTCGTCCTGCAGGAGGCGACACCCACTGCTGACTGAATTGCATTGTCATGACAGAGCGGTGTAAAGAGTGTAATTTCAGCTGCGTGGGCGGATGGCAGCGCGCTCCTGCAGCTCATTACAACACTGTTGTCCGTCTTAATGCGGCTTTTTACAGGGAAACAGTTCAGGGTTGGAATGATGAGTTTCAGTGTTCAAGTGTGGAGGAACGTTTACACCATTTTCCATTCAACCAGGTTTTTTTTTTGTGCTCTCTATGTGCACAAACTTTTGTTATTATTATTATTTTCATTGAAGGTTGATTTTAATGGATAAAATTGTTGCACAAAAGATGCATTTGTCAGAAAAAGCGTCCGAATTCCTCTTTTCAGGCTCGGCCTCCTTTCACTGCGTGCTTCCACCTGATGAATGCACCGCGGTCAGCGCCCACAACTGAAGGTTAATTTTAATGGCTCAATCGAAGCCTCGATTCCACAGAGAGGTTCGTTCAGCGAAGCCCTGCAATTAACGCTTTTATTCAGCTGCGATCCATTATGTTTATTGGGCGCATTATGTTTTTTTTCCCACCTCAGGAATGCACCATAATTCATAATTCATTCCCGCCGAGCTGAAACCCATTAAAAATGTCAGAGTGAAGGTCCAAATTAGCACCGAGATGCTCGTGTTGTTCGATTCGTTTCAGAGAGGAACGAGACAGAAAGTCCTGAGGTCAGGAGGTCAGAGCCCGTCGATGAAGGTGGAAGAAGAAGAGAAACTAAAGCTGAAGAAAGAGGCAGCGGATCCTTCACTGCCTGATCTTTGTGTTTTTTCAGGTTGTGTTTCTTTCAGCTGAGGTCTGGAAAAGCCCAACACGTTGTTTCTCCGGGGTCGAGCCCCTTCAGAAGGTTGTGTGTTTTGTGTGTGTTGTGTTTTTTTCTCTTTTCATCGCCTCTTTTCTCTTGCAGGGTCCTGCAGGAAGCAAAGGAGAGAAAGGAGAGAGGGTGAGTAGAGACGGAAACTTAACAAACTTTCATGAAGGACATGATGGAATAAAACGACTCGCTCTCCTCTTCCTCATCAGTGTTCAATCACAGAAGCACACAACTTAACATGATGACAGAATGTGCAGTGCAGGTTCGTCGGTGTGAGAGACCTTTGTCTTCTAAGTGAAGGTTGACAGGCTCTCACTCTCCTCAGCTTCTGGCTCACGGCTCGGCGGCGGGCAGCAGCTGTCAGCGGCTTCGACTCTGCATGTGGAGGAAAGTGCATCTCTCTAACCTTTCCCTCAGAGTCTGAGGTCCTGATGCCGTTCGATCGAGCAGCTTTCTGCTGCCTCTGATTGTGTTTGAAATGCCACAGCGAGTGTTTTAATCCGCAGAATAACAGCTGGCACCGAGACCGAGCCTTTTCTCTCCAGCGGGAGATGCTTCTTCTCTCACTGACAGCCATATATTTGTGAAATGCT
>OMLF01057314.1:5135-34356 GCA_900302615.1 Holocentrus rufus | reverse complement strand
GGCCATTGATGTGATGCCTTATTTTCTAAGATAAGACTGTGTGGGCAAACATGTTTTTGTCAGCGACGAGATCCCATAGTCGGTGCTCCCCTCTCATGAACACCCAAGACCAAACAGACCGTTATTATTTGCTGGCATGGGGCAAGAGCTAATCAGAGCACTGGCTTCATGTTTTTGTTGTGCATTTGGTCGTCCTTTCAAATCCATCTGAGTCAGTCATTATGGGGGCATCAGCACAGTGGGCATTCTTATTGTCCTGGTCTACAGCACTGTAATACCTCTGCTGTACCTCCTGCTGTGCCTGAAAACCCCATTTGACCCAGTGGTAAATTCCCACCAAGCAAATGCTGGTAAGTTCTGTCTGTGCCCGGCAAGTCTGCCTATTATACCAGCCGCCATAGCAGATAACCGACTATCATTATATTCCATTGCATTTTTGAAAATTTTGCTGGTAATGTAGAAATCCATCAGTAAGTGTTGCACGGTGCATGAAAGGATTACGTTCCCTGCCCTGCCCACCATCTGGACACTGGGCTAACAGTAACTCAATACTGGTTTCAGAGGGCAGACTCTTGCAAGTTCCACCCGCTCCAGCTACCATGGGAAAGGAGAAGCTTCACATCAACATTGTCGTGATCGGCCATGTGGACTCTGGCAAGTCCACCACCACCGGCCACCTCATCTACAAGTGTGGTGGCATTGACAAGAGAACCATCGAGAAGTTTGAAAAGGAAGCCGCTGAGGTGAGTGGACGTTTGAAATCTACGATTCAATAATTTATTTTGTGATCTCTTTGGGGCGCTGCTCTCCAGAGTGAGAAACACAAACTTAATTCAGTAAATATCAGGAACAGAATGATTTTTTTTAACTGTTGTAGAAATAGCACTTAAATGGCCTAAAATGAATTCACAGTCTAAAGTAATGGCTCCGCACCATACCAAACAGACCTACAGATCATGTAAAGAGTGGTACCTCTTCAAAACATACAGCAGAGATGAAAAGTTATACAACAAACCAGGGCATTTTCACAAAGGTTATTATCTATTCCTTAGATGGGGAAGGGCTCTTTCAAGTACGCCTGGGTACTGGACAAACTTAAGGCAGAAAGGGAGCGTGGCATTACCATCGACATCTCACTGTGGAAGTTTGAGACCAGCAAGTACTATGTGACCATCATCGATGCCCCGGGTCATAGGGACTTCATCAAGAACATGATCACTGGGACCTCCCAGGTCTGTAACATGAGCATGCTCAGCCTTTTTTTGTGTGCATCTTGTGTATGGCACAGATATCTTGCTAAGCTCTTTGTGCTGATTTACTTTAATTTACATTTGCATGTTAGGCATTTAGCTGATACTCTTTGGAGATTTACCCTGAATGTAGTAGAATACATTCCTACAGGACTGTTAAAAGCAACCACTACTACAGAATGCAAGAGTTACAGAAAGCTAATAAGTTTAGACAAAAGGGTCTTACTGACCAAAGTTCTCATGCTATCCACATTACTAAATTGTTCTTAAAACTGGTAGCACTGTCTGTTCTGCTGAGTGCTGAGGTCAAAGCTTCTGTGCCTGTGGTATCTATTTACTTATAAATTGTATCTTCAGGCGGACTGTGCTGTGCTGATTGTGGCAGCCGGTGTGGGAGAGTTTGAGGCCGGTATTTCCAAGAATGGACAGACCCGTGAGCATGCCCTCCTGGCCTACACCCTGGGGGTGAAGCAGCTCATTGTCGGTATCAACAAGATGGATTCCACTGAGCCCAACTACAGCCAGAAGCGATATGAGGAAATTGTGAAGGAAGTGAGCACCTACATCAAGAAGATCGGCTACAATCCTGACACTGTGGCTTTTGTGCCCATCTCTGGCTGGAATGGAGACAACATGCTTGAAGCCAGCCCTAATGTAAGCTCGATTCAAAGAATAGGAATGCAAATGATGTAAGGATAAGATGGGGGCAGTCTTGAATTTGAATACTACTTTCTAAGGCTGTTGCCGTATATAGAGCAGCTGTAGTTGAAAGGCTAGAACAGGTCATCTTGCTTGACTGAAAGGCTGCCAGACGGAAAAAATATTAACTCTTCCTTTCCCTAAAAGTACCATGACCAGAACTACCAGGCACTTAATCCCAAAACTGACAAGTGGAGCTTCTGGCCAAATGTCATAACTACAGGTGTGCTGGGTAGCATCCACGTATCAATGGGAGCAGTTGTATCAATTTGAAACAGAGCATTCCTGAAAAAGTGTGTATGCACATGAAATCGTCCCTCGATTATTTAAAAAAAAAAATCATGGGTGAACAATGCTGTGATTCACCTTTTTCTACTGTGATTAGCCCACAACAACTGTAAATAACAGGCTACACCCACATGGAGACAAGTTTTTAATGCAACTTTTTGTTTTAGTCTTCTGTCCACATGAAAATTTTGCTTTGAAAAAACAAATTTTGGAAAACTTTTAGCAATGCCATTTTTATTGTTGTGTAGACAGGTGAATTTGGTACAATTTGATAAAACTAAAGTCACCAGCGTCCTTTTGCTTCTTTGCATATGCTCAATGGAGACACTGACCTCACACAGCTGTAGTAACGCTCTTATTTTTTGCAGTTTGCATTTATTTGTAACGATCAGTAGTAGTGCTGCCTAGCTGCCTGTGCATGTGAGCACATCACCTTGTTTTCGTCATCTGATTTGATAATTTTAACACAGTTTTGAACATTAGGACATTTTCAACAGTATTTGTACTTGAATTTGTAACTAAGATGTCAGCACCGCGCTGTAGAACGCATATAGGGGGACTGAAAATTTTTATGGTCTTGTGTGTAGATATTATATCTTTTCCAAAACACTATGGTGTGTAGACATTTTTTTTTAAATGGAGAAATAAAGTAGTGTTTTCAGAAATATCAATCCCAGTGGACATGGCCTTAATTTGTGAGCTATATTATTTTGTCTTTTCCAGATGACCTGGTTCAAGGGGTGGAAGATCACTAGGAAGGATGGAAATGCCTCAGGCACCACATTGCTGGAGGCTCTGGATGCCATTCAGCCCCCCACCCGTCCCACAGACAAACCTCTCCGCCTGCCCCTGCAGGATGTCTACAAGATTGGAGGCATGTAAAGCACTGATTTGGAAATAAGCTGGTCGTCTCTATGGAACTGAGACAGTGTTGGATGATATATAGCATAACATGTAGTATCATTTTGAGTATGACTTTACTCAAAGCACTGTAAAGTGATATGACTGACATTTTTATTTTCATGTGCTCCATTCTGTGTTCTCCTCTGTGATTAATTTTTAAGGTATTGGAACAGTGCCTGTGGGCCGTGTAGAGACGGGCATCCTAAAGCCTGGCTTGGTGGTGACCTTTGCTCCTGTCAATGTGACCACTGAAGTCAAGTCTGTGGAGATGCACCATGAGGCGCTGACTGAGGCCCTCCCTGGTGACAACGTGGGTTTTAATGTCAAGAATGTGTCCGTCAAGGACATTCGCCGTGGCAATGTGGCCGGCGACAGCAAGAATGACCCACCCCAGGAAGCTGCCAACTTCACCGCTCAGGTAGGCATCATAAAAGCACTATTCATAGATTCAGATCACAAGCATGCCAAAAAGAATACCTCTATCTCTGCCTTCTGTCTAAAGT
The DNA here is from genome assembly GCA_900302615.1 of Holocentrus rufus. NCBI lineage: Eukaryota > Metazoa > Chordata > Actinopteri > Holocentriformes > Holocentridae > Holocentrus > Holocentrus rufus. The sequence continues at coordinate 30,713 of OMLF01057314.1, read as the reverse complement.
TTTCATGTTTTTAAAGTTGCCATGAAACCAACAAAACTTCAAAAAAAATTTTCCCTAATAAGCTCACTTGTCTACCTCTCCTTTCAAATAAAACTTTTTCTCTACCTAACTGGTACACATTTGTGAATCGTCCCTCCCAGCATGTCCCACCCCAACATCCTGTTTCAGCAGAAATACATAAAATCGGGTCTTTAAAATAGTTTATTTGCTATTTTATTTTTGAATCAATGAAAGCAATCTTTGAAGCTTGCTTTAGCCATGCCAACAAATAGATCATCATGTTACACTGCAAATTGTTCAGAAACTCAAGCATTTTCTACTAGATAACACCTCTGATTAGTTATACATAAATGGGCAAGCCTTGGTTAAAGTAAGACTTATAGCAATCATCTTTGGATAAGTCAACAATTCAGCATGCTTGTTTACTGGCAAATTCTTTCTGTTGGTATAAGATAAAGACTTTCTATTAATAGGCGATCCATGTTGATCCTTTCTTCTGTAGGTGATCATACTGAATCACCCAGGCCAGATCAGTGCTGGTTATGCTCCTGTGCTGGACTGCCACACTGCCCACATTGCGTGCAAGTTCGCAGAGCTCAAAGAGAAGATTGATCGCCGCTCTGGCAAGAAGTTGGAAGACAACCCCAAGGCCCTCAAGTCTGGAGATGCTGCTATTGTGGACATGATCCCTGGCAAGCCCATGTGTGTTGAGAGCTTCTCTGAGTACCCTCCACTAGGTAAGTTCAACTATGAAAATGAGTAGAGGCTTTGTTGAATTTTATCAGCTCCAGAACACTTTTAATCCTAGTCATTTGACTCGAATACTGACTGTACATCATACCAGATAAGAGCATCAGCAAAAGAACTCAAGAATAAAATGTCTATCTTTCCTATTGTTTGCTATGCAGGTCGTTTTGCAGTACGTGACATGCGTCAGACAGTGGCGGTCGGTGTGATTAAGGGAGTGGAGAAGAAGGTTTCCACCACAGGCAAAATTACCAAGTCCGCCCAGAAGGCCCAGAAGAACAAATGAATGTTGTGCTACACTGCCGACCCCAGGGTCTCCCAGGGCAGGACATCAGTCATTCAACTCCATCCCACAATTGGCTGCTTCAACTCAATAATTAAAGACTGGTTAATCATCACAATGCATCGCAAAAGCATCCGAAGGAAAGAAAAACATTTAGATCCCTAGTTCTTGAGGTGACATTCAGTCTCCATTTCAGTGGTTAGATGATCATTATGTACAACGTATTAGCAAATTGATAGTTTCTAATGTGTACTGTGGATTGGGTTCATCGCCATAGCTCTCTGTGATTGAGATATTGGTATACTGACCACTGAGAGGTATGGTACCTTCATTACCCCTCTAAAATCTGGAATGCAGTTACTGGTCACTCTACCCGCTATATGTTGTCTTGCTTTTAGTGTTTGTTTGCAACTACATGGAGCTCTGTAGGGGCCTATGGTAACAAGTTAAAACTATGTTCTTCCGTAGTAAATGAGTACAATTTAGTGACATGTTGTGTTTAAGCTTTAAAAAGAGTTTAGATAATCAGTCCAAATTTGTCCAGGCACTTTGAGTAGACCAATTGTTGATTCCTGAAGCACTTTGATTGGCATTTTGCTAGCCTTGTACTTGCACTGGAGAAGTTTAAATTGGATTAAGCTATTGCACCTTATTCTAAAGATGGCATGAGCCTCTTTGCAACATTAAACGTTTCAACCAAACAAATTTGTCTCCTGTCCTCATTTCGTCATGATCCTGTAATGTGATGTAACAAAGAGAGAGAATCAAACATTTGTTTTGATTTCATCCAAATATTTTGACCTCTATTAAAAGACAAAAAGCTCCATTGAGATTAATTCCAATCTTGTAAGACATTAACGGTGGTAAATAAAATTTCATCATTACAGTACACAGTTTTGTCCACTAGATGTAGGCACTGGCACAGGAACAGGGAGTTACTAAAGTCTATCACCAATAATTTTAAAGAAGACTCTAGTAAGGTCTTTGATGTTAAGGAATAAAAAAATGTATTTATCAGGAATGCAATTCTTGTACCTTTATCATAGTACAGAAAATGCCAAGCTGTTTCTGAAAGGCACAGCCCAAAGACAGTCTGACAACCGGTTAAGGGGTGTGGTTTCACATATGTCGGAAATGCCTTAAAAAAGTACTATTGGCAGAGAAGCCTCACTTCTCTCACTGCACCAACATGAGTAACACAGGGAGAACAAACAAGACAGAGAGTCCCGAGGGAAAGTGTGCCGAGGGCCCAGGTAGACCTAAAAAAACAAAACAAGTATCCCTGTGTTCAACTCCTGGGGAAGCCTGTAAGGAAGAAAAACACGACACTGAGGAGGAACAGAAACCAAAGAAAAAAGGCCAGCAGAAGCCAGAGCACACTGATGAGAAGAAAGCTGTGGCAAACATCAAAATGGACAAGAATATAAAAGCAAAAAGAGGCGCTGGTAGGGACAAATCACCAGAACATTTCACAGAGGACACAGACAAGAAAAAGAAAGGGATCCTCAAGGGCGCCGCAAAGGCTCTTGTGCCACACGACAATGTGGACAAAATCCTCTCCACAACCTTGAAGGAACTGAAGATCAAGATGAAAGACAGGGCAGAGGCAGCACGCATCATCAACCAAACAATAAAAGACATAATGGACTATTTAAAGAAGACAGAGTGCTTTAAAGATGTAACAGATCTACGTACTGGGAGTTACTACGAAAATTTAAAGGTGAGCCAGGTTATTCTATTCTACTCAACACAAACACATGGTTCCATCATTTGTTAAACTCTTTGAATAGCATGACACCGAGAAACTACACTTGAGGTCCTGCCATCAGCAACACATCAACTCACACTTGGAACACCTAATACAGGTGTCCAACACAACATAACATCATTTGTATCTCACCTAACCTTACTACTCAATCACTGGTGTCATACAGAAATCTCCTTGCACTTTATCATTGATACTTTAACTGTAAGTTACAAGAAATAATAGGACCAGAATCATTCATTAAAATTAAGTGACATATAGAAAATAGTAAGTGTAGAGCACTGCAATAAAGTTGTAATAAAGGTTATCAATAGCAATAAAGTTAGTAATAAAGGTTAGGCATATGAAGTAGTAGTAGTTGTCTTTTAACAAGGAAATATGGAAGTCACTATCTCCGATCTATGGATACTCTGCAATTTGTCGTCCCCAAAGTACGATCTGAACTGGGCAAGAAAGCATTTAGGTTTTCGGCACCTAATGCTTGGAATAATTTACAATCTCAACTTCAACTTCAAGCCCTTGTTACACTGAATGAGTTTAAAGCTCTGGTGAAATCATTGCAGTCTACCTTGTCTGTGTGCAAGTGTTTTATGTGAGCAAGTTTTTAATGTTGTTAATTTCATTTGTTGTTTATTGTTTTTAATGTGACTATGCTGCTGCCCTCTTGGCCAGGTCTCCCTCGTAAAGGAGATCTTTGATCTCAGTGGGACTAACCTGGTTAAATAAATGTGAAATAAATAAGCTGCATTGTGGAAAAAAAACTATTGGCTTGTGTTGTCCAACAATTGGTTTGTGTTATTTATTGATGTGTTTGTGTGTATAGATCTCCAATCCTGATGAATTTGATGTCATGTTGACCTTTCCCATTTCCCGGGTGGACATCCAACCATTTGGAGATGACGGGGCCTTCTATAGCGTGGCATTAAAACGTGGCAAGACCCCTCTGGATAAATTTCGTAGAGAAGACAACACTATATCTGCCAGTGAAATTCTAAAAGAGTTCAGGGAAGAAGTGAAGAAATGTGTAAAGAAGACTGAGAGTGAGTAACAAAATTAAACTATGGGATGGATATGGGATGTGGGATATGTGCGATAGATGTGTGTGGAAGTTGGGGTATTGAGTTACTTGCCAAATATTGGCAAGTCAATGCTACATCTGGAAAATGTGTTTCTAAGTCAAGGTGACAGGGACAATACCGCCGTGCAATACCTTAAACTAATGCTGAATGTCTTTTTTTTTTTGGTGGGATATTTGTTTGGATATGACCTGTGCCCATTTTTACATTTACTCAATCAACTATAGTCCTTTGGCAGTATGCAGTCAACACTAAATGCACTAAAGAAGTAATGGAAAAACAAACAAAAAAACAGTACAACAAAAAATGGTGTAGTAACTTGTATGTACAACTTGTATGCCTGTGTATATATTGAAGATGCACAGAGAAAGAAATCTAAACTTCTAATTCTGCTACCCGCTCCTTTTTCAGATATAGAGGTGGAAAAAAAGAAAAAAGGTTGCCCGGCCGTGACACTACTGATAACAGGAATAGGACCAGTCCCCATCTCACTGGATGTTGTTCTCAGTCTAGAGGTCCGAACAAGCTGGCCACCCTTCACCAATGAGGGATTTCAAATTGAGGGCTGGCTGGGAAGGAAAGTAAAGCAAGAACACAAGCACAAGCCATACTATCTTGTCCCAAAATACCAGGGCAATGGTATGCTGGAAAGTGATGGGGTCCTTGCTAAAGGTAAAGCACACATACCAAATCTTTAAACAAAAATACCACAAGAAAGACATAATTCTTGTAATACTTAAAAGTATATTAAACTAATAAAAGATAATCTAAAATATTATACTGTTATTAAGTAAGTGTGTGGTGGTTTAGGGGGTGGTATAAAGCTTGAACAACTTTTACATCTATTCACATTCAGCCTTTATGTCTTGTGTTTCAGCATTGGATAGATTATGATTGAGTTCCCCAAAGAAACTCATACCAAAGCAGAAATACAACTGCACTGCAACAATGCGAGGGAAATTCTTTATGTGGCACATTATAATATAATCACTTATTGTATTATACAAGATGGATTTTAATTGATTTTACTTTACAGCCAGCGGAACTGTTCTCAAAAAGTGCAATAATTAAGCTTTCTAAGAATTTCCTTACATTTACTGCGCAAGAGAAATTGGGATAGTGTGGTGATAGTAAGCCAGAAAAGGCAAATTCCAGAACATCGCATTTACATGACACACATCTTAGATCGTTCAGCAATCACGACATCCCGCAAATGAAGAACCTCTGATGTTTATGTTACCTAAAAATGAAGGAATTTAATAAGGGTTGTTCATCAATGAAAACTAGAGAAAAGGGGTGCTGAATGTTTCTATTGCTGACATAGTATGTTTTTTTTCTGATACACAGATACTTGGCGGATTTCTTTCTCTCATGTAGAGAAAGCCATACTTAAGAATCATGGAGCACAGAAGATATGCTGCGAAGAAGGCAAAGCCCGCTGCTGCAGGTTAGATTTTATATTCTTTTGGAAGAGCAGAGTTTCAAAAATGAAACACCCACTCCGTCAAAATGATTCCTACAGAAGAAGTAAAACTAAATATGAAAATTTTATTGAAGTCTTACTTTTTCCTTTACACACAAGGTGGTAACATTTTAGAGAGGAGGAAATTCAATCATGTGCCAAGGATGGTCCAGAGTATTAACAAACCTTCAATCAGAGAACTAATCAGGAAAATCACCTACTACAGTCTTTGGTTAGAAAGAAAACCTGCATAAACTCAGCCCACCTTTGCACACAGTTGAATATATCCTTTAAAACAGAGTAATCATTTCAGAACCCATCAAAGCCAATTCTTTTATTCTCACACTCAGGAAGGATTGTTTGAAGCTCCTAAAGCACCTGCTGGGTCAGTTGAAAAAGGAGGGCTCCTCATTTGACAAGTTCTGCTCCTATCATGCCAAGACCACCCTCTTCCATGCCTGCTGCTCCAGACCTAAGGACACAGACTGGGAGGCTTCACATCTGACCGACTGCTTTCTGCTGCTTCTGGACGACTTCGAGAGCCATCTAAAAGATGGTCGGCTCCCCAACTTCTTTATCCCAACTCAGAACCTGCTCTCGGGTCTGAGCCGTCAGAGCCGCACGCTTTTGGCCCAGCGTATTAGGACAGAACGAGACAACGGCTTTCCTGTTTTCCTTAAGCAATGACTTGTGGACAACCAGGACGACAAACAAGCCATTGGATTAGCTTTCAAGTGTGAAAGTGTCAACCAAATGTCAATTTTTATGTTATATAATTAGATTTCACCCTTTTCATTCTTTGAAAAGGGTGTTAAGAAGCCAACAGCCTACAGTCTGCAATCTACATCTACATGATGTTAAGACCTTAAAAAAATATGTCAAAAACAGCAAATTTTGAGTCTAAGTTTAAAAATTTTTGGGCCGTCATATTTCACTACTAAAGTACTATTACATTTTTAAAGCATTTTCTCACTGCCAAAAATCTATCTCTCACTGTCAAAATCCATTTGGTTTTGTCTGTCAGTGAGTCATTTACTGAAGATGCCGAGACTCAAGAGTCAGTGGTGAGTAAATAGTAGGGTTAAGTTTCACTTTCCTTTAAAACACCTGGAAAGCCTAGAGGTAAGAGCTGTTGTGCTTTTGTGAGGCACTTTGTGACGTCTCTGTTCTCGAAAGGTGCTATATAAATAAAACTACTTACTCAATCCTGATCATTTTCGTCACTGATTTTCCATTTCACATATTTTCACCACCCACATTTTGGGGAAATTCAGACGCTTAGAGGGTAGAACTAACTTGTTAGGAATGCTGGCTCTATCTCAACACCAGTTAGGATTACAAAATTATAAACTGTCTACACATGATCAGTGGTGAGACTGCTCTGTGTTGGCTGTGCTGCTGTTTTCCTATGGAGAGATCAATGTTGCCCAATCATGTGGCAAAGCTACCTTAGACATTGCCTACCTCTCAGATTTTCCACATTGCCCAAGGCTCAAAGTTAAATATATTTCAAGTTTGACTCTCTTTGCCAGTGACCTTCTGAAGTGCATCCAATTAGATTCAAGATACCAACAGCAAAAAACAGAATTTCCTGAGGTATACTGGCCTACTATTAACTACATACAGTACTGTATCACGACCTTGGACAAAACAGCAGCGCATGAAGACAGTTATCAGTCTGACAGGTTTATAGTCAGTACTGGCTCTGTGCCCAACCTAGCAGACAGTACAGTGCAAATCGCTTATCATGTGTAGACAAAAGTGGTTTGCGCCTTTACCTTTCGGCATTCTGTTGAAAGTAGAGTCACATAATGCAAAAACTGACATGTCTTGCATCAGTAAAGACTAAAAAATAAAATAAGAGTATAGAAGAGTGTGCCTTAGTAACTGCATTTCCTCACATATCCTCTCAAACCCCTTTTACTTACACGGCTCAGCACAGCTAATACTCACTTCCGATCCATGTAAACTCAACTTCTTAAAAAGCTTGACTCCCAAGGACACAAACCTAGGCCTTTGCTTCCTATGGAGAAAATTGTTTTGCATCAGTGAACAGTTGGTAGTGAGTCAGACAATGTATGCCATCTCCCAAAAATTCTCATAAAAGAGATTTATCTGAAACTTACCTTCAGCATCTCAGTCTAGGAAAAATTTCCCCATGATCATGGAATAAGGTAAGGAAATGTTGTAAAGTGGATTTAAAAAAAAGTATATGTGTGTGTGTATATAAAAATTTGGGCAACATGCCACTTCAAAAAATTAAGATGGTTTATTTATTTATTTATGTATTACTTTATACAGCTTCTTTCTCGGCCACGCCAGCAGTTACATAATGCTAAAATATTCTAAGTAATACAAATCAACTCTGTGGCAAGTAAATTACAGACAGGAGAAAAATTTTAATCATTTCCAACTTAACTTGAATACTTTGGAAACAGAGGGAAAACAGAATGAGAGGCAACTGCCACTGTAATTTACTGTAAACAGACAGTCCAGCAAGGGGAAAGAAGAAAAAGAAAAAAAGCTTTCAATCAAACAAAGAAAATAACACAGAAGGCTCCAATTCCCAAAGGCTGCTCCTTCCTGTTGGGAAAAATAAAATGTTAGTAAATCCACATTGTTCCAAAACAACAAATTAGAAAACCACACACAACTTTTCTTGTTTCATTCAGTGAGGGTAATTCATAACACCCACCCGTAGAGTTAAGGAAATGGTGGTTAAGCCCATGGCAGTTTTTTTTCCCTTTAAACTCTAAAACCAGGGTTATTGCCTCAGTTTTATGGCTTGCATTATTTGGCACCACCACCTTCTGAACATTTGCATATTACATGAGCGATTCATAAAAGCACACTACTGGACAAAAAATACGACTTGCTCTGGGGAGGCACTTCAGCTCCAACTTCTGATTAGCCAATATATTGATATATTTTTGAAAAAGTTCCATGAATCAAAATATCTCTAAAAGCTATGTTTTAGCAATATGTATCAGTGCTGTCCTTGGCATACAGTACCACAGTCAAGTGTCTCTGCAGCAGTACCCACCACTGCTGTAACTTCATGAATCATGTCAACTTATTGCCATAGATTTTATACTGTATAACGCTGTTACCTCAAGACTTGTGTGAGTATGGGCAAGCTATGTCCCACTGGATTGTAGCACTAGTATTGTCACTAATGAATGACATTTGATTGTCAGACCTGTGGAAATCCTGTGGGATGTGCTGACTTACATGAAAGATCCATTAAAATCCCCAATTTTGGCCTCGATCCCTGCCTCCTCTTCCTCCATCTCTCCTCCCCCCTCCTCTTCCTTGTCCTCCCCGTGGGTTGTACATTTCCTTCTCCCGCCTGTGCTTCTCATATCTCTCTGCCATAAGCACAAGCTCCTCAGGAACTTCCTTCAAAAGGATCCATGAAGGTAAAACACACACATCACTATGGCTCACTGGAAATGTTTTGATACCCACACCAATTCTAATACACCAACATTTATTGAATTTATGCCACATGGGGAAGGTCGATATAAGCCTCCTCCTTGAATATATGCATATCATCTTTCAGGTAGTAAATACTACTTGGAAACTTAGGGTTTGGCAATGGACATGAACTGCTCTTTCTCCCTCTGATTTCTTTTTCAATCTATTGACTTTTCAAGATAAATTTTCCTTACACCTTGTGTGTATCCTCGATATTCTCATCTAGCTCTTGAATGATCTGAATGATGATTCAAGAAGCTGTTTTAAAGAGGGTTTCTGGATCATCAGGAACAATGTTGATATAAATTGTGTTAACCTGTCCGGCTCGCTCCAGGATGGGAATCAGCTCAGGGGCCATCCTCCAGTCTTCTCTTGTTACCAAGGTAACAGCAGCACCTGTACGTCTGGAACACCAAAACATACAAATATCACAAAGTACCCAGGAACTGTCAGAGCCCTCCAGCACTGGTTTTCTGCTGCTGTCCCATCATAACTCTGTCTGCAGTTTTCATTTCAACAAAACATTACATCAACTTATTTCAATAATTAGCATATTTACCATATTACCACCAGTTTAGCTGGAATGGAATATGAAAACTTTTCAGTCACAAAGAAACATGGTTAAAATTAATCCCTAAACTGCCTTAATTGAAGTCAATGTGTCTTTAAGCTCTTACCCTGCTCGCCCAGTGCGGCCTACTCGATGCACATACTCCTCAATGTTACGCGGGAAGTCGTAGTTGAAGACGTGCGTGATGTCAAAGACATCCAGCCCTCGAGACGCCAGGTCTGTGGCAACCAGGATACGAACCCGGCCTGGGAGGACAGATACCTTTAATTTTTGAACATGGAAGTATGACACACACATCCTTGACAACTGGCAGCTTGTAGTTTTACATCTAGTTTTACCTGGGAACATATACTTAATTGTGAAGAGGTTGTCAGTGATATGAATCCTGTGAAACTATGCCATGTCCACAATTACACAAACAGTTTAGGCCTAAACAGGCCGAAGTTTAATGCCCTTTTTAATGCTCCCCGATTTTTTTCTCTTACAGCAGCAGCATGGTGTTAGGGAGTGCATTTTCAGCAGTACTGACACCACTACATGACTATCAAAATACTAATGGAACACTACTAAAAAGTCTCCTAGCTGTTGCACAGTATTCTTTTGATTTTGTGCATGTTGTTTCTGACTCTGACTGGTCATGAACTATGAAGGCTGACGTACAAACTGTATCTATTGTGAGGGTAACACAAGAAATAACAAGATGGATGGCACTGACTGCAGGATGTAGTTCAATTTCTTTGCTAGCTAATATGCAAACCATACATACCCCAGTCCTCTGCTGTGTAAATCGTGCTTTACCTATCTTGGAATTAAAACTAGGTCTAGGTCAGCTAAGTGATGAAAATGTAAACTGTGTGTAACAGGCCCGTATTTTATGAACAATGCTCGTGCAATCTCTTTTCCCATTACATACTGTCTTTGAAATCCTTTAGAGCCTCTTCTCGGTCACACTGCTCACGGTCGCCATGGAGACTCTGCACTGCCAGACCCCGCAGGCACATGTCACTGGACAGGTCATCAGCACTGAACATGCATTCAAACGAACACAAACACACACACACACACCTCATGTTCAGTGCTCAATAAAAACAAAACAAAATCCCCTAATTCTGTACAATTTGTATCACCGAGCTAAATTACTATGGTTGCAATGGACATGATCACTTATTAGGAATCCCACCAGAGTTCTGGACAAGATATGCCCACTTAAGTTTAGGGTTAAGGTTGGGTGAGGGCTTCTGTGTGCCTGCAACATCAGAACCAGCTGAGTTTTTTCAGCTGCAGGTGTTATTGCCTGTCGTCCACCTGACCACGTTGACATGTTAATTGTGCTCAACAAAAATCTATCTATTCTTCTTAATATGGCAGTAGGCCTCGGCTATTATTGATCCTACATTGCCTGTTCATTTAAAATGTAATAGGCATGCCAACTGTTATTGGTCCCATCTTTCAGCCCACAATGTCTATGTTATTAATTTCACTAAACAAAAATGTATGGTCTGTACGACTGTTTGTTTTTTCGTTATAATATGCCTTAGGGAATACTGGCATATTATTGACCCTGCTGCCTGTTAATTTTAAATGGTTTTCAATATTGTGTCTGTTATTGTTCCTGTCTTTCAACCGACCACTTAATTTTGTTCATGAAAAATGCATGGTCTTTGGTCTGAGTGCTGCTTGTTAATAACATATTGCCTGCCAATAATGAAATGGTTTTAAATTGATATGCCAACTGCTTTGGTTAGATTTTATTTAGTGAATGGTTGTCATGTTTTGTAGGTTAGGCCAGAGGAAAGAAAAAAAAAGATTCTTGTATCATGAACTGAAAACTTATGATAAATTCTGCCCTCCTTCTGCAGGTCAGCTGTGTAAAAGACGGCATTAAGCTTCACATAAGGGCCTATGAGTAAATTGCCAATGCAGCATAAACCTTTGTGTTACTTAGTAGTCACTTCCTAATAAAGACTATTTCATTAAAAAAGAAAAAAAAAAAAGACTGACTAGTCCTTTTTCACTTGATGTGAATTCAGACATTATAAATAACAGACAATGTAATTTCAGGAAGAGTATAAAAACCAATGGTATGTACAACTGAAAATGGCATCTTATGCAGAAAGTGATCATTGACACCAACTACACCATTTGGTTTGCCAAATCCTGCCTATTGATCCTTTGTGTGTGTGTGTGTGTGTGTGTGTGTGTGTGTGTGTGTGTGTGTGTGTGTGTGCGTGTGCGCAGGTGTACGTGCTGATGCCTGTTTTTTTTCCCATCAGCCATTCTTTATTTATCACCTGAAAAAGCACTCTGGGAGGTGCTTTTTCACAAAAAAAAACAAAAAAACAAAAAAAAAACTGTTGCAGCTGTGAAAGAAACAGTGTGTGTGAACACGGCCTTAAAGGAACCCATCCTGAACTCACATAATCTTCTTGCCAACAAAGACAAGCACTTTATCCTGGGGCTGCATGTTGCCGATAAAGTCAAAGACATAGGACTTTTTCTCCTCTTCGTGGACGAACAGCACCGTCTGCTGCACTGTGTTCACCGCCTCAAACACAGAAAAAGAAAAACAATATGCATGCAAAATTCCACATAGCATTTTTAGTTGCCAGTGTCTAACGAAGAATTAATTTTACCAGCCAAAATAAAAAATTTTTCAGAGAAAAGTCACATTACCTTTTCAGTTATATTCATTTAAAACTTGCTGACTCAGTCTGACTAACTTATAATTGATCTAGCTTGTGCTAATTTTCATTCAGGCAGTGGAGACACAGGAGCAGGTTATCACTCTGAGTAGAGCCAGTGTAATTAGAGGTCTATTTGATTTAGAGCTGCTGATTTGCTTTGACTGGCTCATGGCTGGAGAAAATGTGTGGTGTTGTGGAATACAGTGTTGCAATGGGAGTTCCTGTTGTCCCAGCGCCACATGCGTCAGTATTTATGGTGCGGCTGTAAATTGTTTATATATCTCTAAGCCAATATCACCAAGACAAATTCCAGTACACTATACTACAAAATAGGAATGCATCCGATACTGTTCTCATGTAAAAATGCTCTGATACACAAACCCGATCCGACCAGCTTAACTGAGACAGGAATAGACGCACACACAAAATGCCATATTGCTGCTTGTAATGTTTCTATACTTGTTCATTATAAGTACTTGTAATGGTATCAGCAAGTGCCTAAAAGTAAGCACTTTTACTGGGTCTGAAAAAAATGGTATCGGCGCATCCATAGAACAAAACAATATGACTATATTTCCAGTGAACACAGCCTATAACAGAGTGTGTTGATTTCCACTCACTGCCAAGTCCAGGGTGCCCACATACACCATCATGGGGTTCTTCAGGTAAGATCTGGACAGTCGTCTCACACCAGGGGGCCAAGTGGCACTGAAACAGTCAACAGGTAAGGAGGTGAGATGTAAAGACAAAGGATAAAACTACGTCAGATCAAATACTTTTCACCCATTTTAGAAAACAGCCCTGCCAACCATGGCAAAATATTCAGAGTACCACCATCGTACTGGTGCAGAAAAACTGGTCCAGTCAAATATAATTGATTGATCTTTGATAAAAGTGAATTTTAGGCAGGGTCGTCGAGCCTAGTCATCATCAACGACCGAGTCCCCGCTGGCCACAGTATGTGAGCGGACTGAATTTCTCACTTTGTGGTGTTGATTTTTTGTTTCTTTTTCTTTATCTTTTATATTTAGTATTAATAAGAAGTGATGATAGCCTAATTATGTCTTATTTCTGTGTGTCTCTCTCTCTTATGCACTTTGATGCTATCCATGGTGCTGACACATTGATCAGGACAGACCTCCACATGAAACAGAGCTGACCAAAAATTTGGGCTTTAATTTACAATTTTTTCTTCTTCTTCTTTTTTTTTTTTTTTTAACTTGACAGAGTGCACATTTTTTAACCTTTATTTAGCTGAGTCCAACTTAAGTATTATGTCCATGTGCACACAACTGAGCAAATGAGAGAAAAGCCACTGCCCCACTTCCAGTTTGCAACACCAGTATGGAGTTGCTCACCGGTCCCCAGATCAAAAAAGTTGAAGACCCCTGGTCTGACATGACATGAATGACATTATCAAGGCAAACAGATTCAGAATATTTTATGATGAAAAGTATTATTCATCTACTTATACCAAATGCATTTTAATAGAATAAATAACAGGCTGCAATGTTAGACACTGTGGGTTTCCTCAAATAGCCTAATTAAAGACACAAAACTGCTCAACTAGCAGTACTGTTAATATGTCTATGTTATTTGCAATGGAAAAAGGTATGCAGTGTTTTGAAAGTTATTGCAACATTAAAATAAAATTGATTTTATGCTCAGCTAACGTGAGGGCTTGTTAATATTCATAATCTCTGATATTGATCTTCTGGAAGTACTTTGACAATACCAGTGAAACAAATTATTTACCCCTATTGCCCACACATTCATTAAAAATGAATAAGTACATTTTTATAGTAGGATTTATAGAAATGTTATTATTTTGATAATAACATTTGATTCAAAGTTATACCTAACTTCAGTGTTTACCAGACACCCATGGTGTGCATGCCTACCAGCTGCATTTACGATCTCCTGAGTAACTGTAGCCTCAATAAGGCCATAAGGCAATAAGTGAGTGACTGTAGCATTAACAACCTGGTAATGTCGAGTCAGACAGTAACCAGGAGCTGTGAGAGGGGGACGTGCTATGGGAACTCAAAGAGGGCATGAGAAACGTGCAACAGTAAATATAGCTTGAGCCTACTAATCTGGTCCAAAACGAAAGATGAAAATACTGGGGACTAGCTGGCTTAACTATCGATCTGTATAATGTAAGTCCGCATTTGCATATTTTGACAAAGAAATGCGTGGTTGGTAAGCAAAATGCATACAAGTTGGCAGTTCTGGGAAAAAGCTTGTAAAGGTTCAGTGGACTGTTTTGATTTTATGTGAACAGACTGTGCTGCCAGTCTTTTCTATGATCTATTTGTTCTCTAGTAGTTTTGTCTGTAGTCTTGTCTTTTGTTTGTGAAACACTTGGTGACAAATTTTCTTGAATGTCCTTCACAAATGTATAGGACTTGACTTTTACCTGGTCATGACAGTCTGACGGTCTGGACGGATGTCCAGGAGAATCTTCATAATCTGAGGCTCGAAGCCCATGTCCAGCATTCGGTCTGCCTCATCCAGTACCTTATCCAGTGATAAGAGTAGTTATCAAAAAACACAATGCTTAAAACTGAAAAGAAGAAAATAGGCTAGGGCCACAAGTATTTCTGGAAGCCAGGAGTAATACGAAACTGTTTGTTTACAATATCTGTACAAAGATATCAACTTTAACTATTTGTTACTGCAACTTCTCTTTTAGCACACAAGACTCCAGGCTTTGCTGAGTGACCTACAAAGCTAAAAATGTATTCACTAATGGTAATGTAAGACACATTTGGGCACATCTTGCCTCAGCTCCACCAATCCCCAGCACTCCTCTCACACACACGCACGCACGCACGCACACACACACACAACTGACCAAGTAGGTGATTGAGCGAAGATTGATGAGCTCATTCATCTGCAGATCATTTAGTCGGCCTGGCGTCGCAATCACTATGTCCACCCCGCTCTTTACCACGTTGACCTGGCCCCTCCTGTCGCCACCACCATAGATACAAACACTGAAAGAGAGAGAGAGAAAATATACTTTACATCAATTATTATAGGTTCAACATTGCTTAGTTGAGCCCATGACAGGTAATGTTAAGTTCTTGTATAATGGAGCTAAATGGGGTATGTAGTTGGTATCAAACTGTGGGTATGTTGATTATAACTTGAATTATGACAATGTAGGCCTCTTGTACCTCTGATAGCCCTTGTAGCTGTACTTGTTGCACTCAGCTTCGATCTGCAGAGCCAGCTCTCTGGTGGGAGTAAGCACCAGCATGCCTGGACCACCACGTTCAGCCCTGGGTCTAACGAAAGAAGGAAGCAAACACGTCAGAAAGGAAAGAGAGGAACGAAAAAAGAACGAAAAAAGAAAGGTGGTCTGACAGAGAGAAGGTCTGACAGACACATAGGTACAGTTATTACAGGGGCAATCCCCTGAAATATGTTTACCCTCACTGTACATTTAACAGGCATTTGGACCACAAAGTGTCCCAAAAATAATGAATATCGCTCAAGAGTTTTATTACAACAGTTAGTTCCGGCTGAGTGATTTGATTGGACAATAGGCATTCCATGAGTGCTAATATTCAGTATAAAAGCACTTGGACATTTTACTATTATGTATCACTCCGCTTTACTGCTATGTAACGATTTACATTTGTGTGGATGATTGCTTTTTATTAATTTTTAATTTTTATTTTATGTAATGCATTTGTGTTTATGCACCATTAGGAGTAGCATCTCCAATTTCGTTGTATCTAATACAATGACAGTAAAGCTTCTATTTTATTCTATTCTATTCTATAGCCGTAACCACGACAGCCTATCAAAAGTGGACGAGGTGGAGGAAGGAACCCTGGAGGACTTCTGCGCAAACCTCCAGGTGTGCTCAGACCTGCTAGCTAACTTGTAGTAATGTGGAAAGCTATACAAAGTAGTAAGCTGGCTTGCGGTCGAGAAATTAATAACAACAACAACAACAATAATAACAATAATAATAATAATAAATCAGAATCTGCTGTCGCTCACTACTGTTACTTCATCAATGGCGTTGTTGATAAATGCATCCCAAGGTTCATCTACTAGATCACCAATATTGCGAGCAACCAAGGAACGAGAAATTTGTATCTAATTCTTGGAGCATATTAGTGCAACAAGAGGAGAAGGGGGAAGGTTCACCATTGTGCACTGTAGTACAGTGTTTTTAGATAGTGATCTGGCTAGTTTTTGTTTGCTGTAAGGTGCAACACAAACACTAAGTAGGATACAAACAGACTGACTTGACTATGTAACCTGATTACACTATGCACCTGTAAAATGCCCAAAATTGCTAAAAATGGCATATATAGCATAAATGCCTCTAGCTGCTAGCTGTCTGTAAATATTTTTCAGCCAGGGACTCATGATGACTTCGTCTAGTCATAGCAAATCATGATGCATTCTACTTTGATATAAATAATCTGTAATTCTTTTCCAAATAGCCTCATTTAAGCAATATAACACAAGAGGGAGTGCTGTATACTCTGTATGCTTTGTGTTTAAGTCATTCTGGATAGGACCCATGACTAAATGTCTACAATGTTAAAGAAAAAAAAAGACTTAAAGGTAAGGGGTCGGGTCCTGCACTCACACAGGCTGTCCATCCATGTGGATGAAACCTGGCAGCAGGTAGGCCAGGGTCTTCCCTGTCCCCGTCTGTGCAATGCCTATAAGATCCTCCCCACTCAGCAACACCGGCCATGCCTGAGACTGGAACGTGAAGCAGTGGGAGGAAGAAAAAAGTCAAGATAACAATTATACCAAAACACTTTTCTTAAAGAGATTCAAATGCACAGAGAAAAAAATAATATCTATGAAACAAATCTTCAACTCCCAAAACATTCTACAGGTTAGGGCTGCAAAATAAAATAAAATAACATGAAATAAATAAATAAATAAGACATTCATCAAAAGATGAAGAAAACTGCATCCCTTTACTGCAGGGGTCCCCAATGTTGGAAGAGGGAAACATCTAAAACATGCAGGATAGCGGCCCTCGAGGACCAGGATTGGGGACCCCTGCTTTACTGTAATGCAGCCATTAAAACCATACTGTATTATCACAATATTACAACATGCAAAATCCCAGACGATATTTAGTCTTCAATCATGATATCAATATAATATCGATAAACTGCCCGACTCTAATTAACATGACAACAAGACTAGTCTAAACAGAAGGTAGTCATACTGAGAGTCACTTTCTCAAGGGTTACCTGTCTGGCCAAGATTGTAGCTGCATATAAAACAACATATAAAAGAAAAAACACTAAAAAGCACTTTAATGTTGTGTAAAGTAAAAAATTTAAACATAAGTGCTCAAATTTCAGCAGCCCAATAACAGACAAGTAGAATGACAGGCCAAGCCCAAGTAAATGTTGTTTGTTGTCAATTTAAACAATGTTAAAGTTTTAAGAGTGAGCAGAATGCATAAATATATTGATGAAATGTACCAACACCAAGTCTATTCTAGATCTAGGGCAGCTAAACTTTCAGAACTGCCCGACTGGTTTGCACGGATGCCAACCTAACAGCGTCACATCATATTAGTGCGAACACACGTTAATAAGGAGCACAGCAGTGGGTGGGGCAATTTACCAGATTCAGTATACACTACAGCTCTGGCTAAAATAACAGTTAATAATTACAAACTGCATATATAAACATATTCATTATTTCTAATTACAGTGATTGGTCACAACAAAACAAAACATTGTAAAATACTGAAATTAATTGAAACTGTAATATGATTACGCACAATTAATTGTGCAGCCCTACTGTAAACTAACAGTAACAACCTTACTACCAGTTTCTATTTCCATGAATAGTGTGATCTGATCTTTAAGGACAATAACATTAACTGCAGCTCTGTACTGCAACTCATTTTAATTTGAAGACCACTTGACATGCCCACAATCAGCATACAGACCACTAAGCCAGAACAAGCTAGTGAGTTAAAATTATTAACAGCTAATCAGCATGATGTTCAAAGTATAAATGTATGAAGATGAAATCCACTTTGTTGCAATGCAAAGCAGGAGCTAGTTTTACTATGTTTTAGCTCCAACAAACAAATTATGTACTACTTGATAAATCAAGGCAACACCAATTACCAGGAACACTGTGAGGCCAAAATAATTCAATATCTACTTTGGGCTGTTGCAGAAACAAACCAGACCTTATTAAACATTTAGCATTAGGCACATATCCAAACCTCACCATGACATAACTGCACCTTCAGAACGAGTCTGACCCTGTTTGAAATAGGTTGCATACATGTGACACTCCTTTCTGTAAAGTCAAACTACCTTTACACAGACAGGATCTCACTGTACAAAATCTGTTGTGAACTCAAAGTTCACAACACTTTTTGCCTGAGTTATAACAATTCAAAATTTTGGCCTTAACTTTTCAGAAATCAAATAATTATTGGTTTATTTCCTTTTGATAAGAACATTAAAGCTTCATCATATGAGCAGCTTTAAGGAGCGGTTTATGGTTTGAGCACTCACTCCCTCTTAAGGCCCCTAGAGACTGCACGTTTTTCCTCATGATATCGCCATCGCAGACAAAAGTTGACAAAACATGGCAAAACGTGACAGAATATTTCCTCTTGGGCTCAAATCAGCTGTCCTAGAACGCACTGTGTGGCTCGCTCAGCGACAGCCAAAACGGGTGGATTATGACCAAAGACAGCCTGAGTGAAACTTCTGACACTGTCAGAAAGTTGTGTTTACAATCCGACAGTGTGACTTCTGCTGCGATCCACGTCTACAAGCAACCAATCGGAACAGGTTTCCTCCCCTGCCCCCGAACTTCATCATGCGTATTAAACGTTATTGACAATGAATTTCATGTAAATTAAAATTCGAGGGGTTATAAAAATGGGTTTTATTTTTTTGTACACGGAACAGAGAGGGAATGAGACTTCTTCTTAGAGAGCAGTTTTAGCAACAAATGAACCTGTGTGCTGCAACTTCTCCTGATAATTAGTTAGCAACACTGGGTCTGGAGCAGATCCACATTTCTGTGCGTCATTGAGCTTTATCTTGACAACTGGCCAGGCAGATCAGTTGATCAGTCTGACATGGCACAAACTTGTAATCTTCCAGTCTGACACATACTGCAGTCAAGATTTTAGGAGACTCATCTCGTACAATGTGACATGGAATGATCTTGTAAGATAGCTGTTGTTGCACAGACTGCTACCTTTAAAGTGGCACTTGTATTTGGCTCTAATCACCTCTGGGTTGGGGGGTACACACATCCAACATCAGAAGTTAATTTGGGCAATGAGGACAAATCTATGGCATCTAAAATAAAGAGGATGGGACACTCTCCTCTGGAGCCACACTGTGTGGATGGCTGTACCAAGCATCTTTCATAGCATAACTCTAAGTTTGTGGAGGCACAAACTCCTGTGCAGCACGGTATATTCTGGTGTCTGTGGCTTGTACATTTGTTCAATGAGTAACTGCAGAATGTTAACAACTTACCCAGACTGAGACAAGACGTTCAATACCATTTTCACCTCTCTACGTCCACTGCTTCGGTTCTGATGGGTAGCAATTTGTGTTAGCTTAGCATAAAGACTACAGGAGTCACCTAGTCTAGCTCTGTCAAAGTGAAAAAATAAACCTTACAGCAACTCTGAAGCTGTCTTATTTACATAGTGTATTGTGTATTTGAAATCACATCTTGGAATTATTTTTTTTTTTTTTTAGTTAGATGGTAGCAACTATAGATGGTAGGAACTATAACCGCTGAACATGTGTGTTCATCAGCCCTGCAGTACTGCATGAACACAGAGGAAATACTGAAGAATTATCCTCAGCACATGATTGATGTTGAACTACTTCATAATTAAGGTGTCTAAGTGAGTTGATCAATAAAATAATCTGAATAGGAATATTTTTGTGAATTCAGTTCTTGCTAGGTTGCCTCATCTTTGGGTTTTGTGGGATTATCTGAAATATAAAATAAGCAAGTTCCTTTGCCTTTCATTTCTGCTTTTGTGCTGCTGTGCAAAAACAAAACAGCACTTCCTGTCAGGCCTGCTGTAAACCTATTATAGGGTATTACCAGACACTAGATCCTAGTGATTCATGGTGATTTTCAGAAACGAAAGTATGAACAGACAACATGGGCAAGTGCACACAAAGCACAAAGCAGAAACATCATCCTCACACAAACATCCTGCTCACGTACTCTTGAGCAATGCAATGCATTCACGCGTGTGAATGCATTGTACCACAAACTCATTAAACTCTGGTCCACACAACACAACAGGCAGACACTTGTTGGCCAGGTAATTGTGGGTGTGTCAGTCCTTACCAAAATAAATCATCCATATACACAGGAAAAACAGGTTCTTTCCTGCATAGAGAATTCCTGGGTGGCAGGTTCATTTCCTGTACTGCTTTGCTAAAAGGTCAGGTACCATTAAACTACTTCATTGTTGTATTAACAACACGGAAGGGCAACAACAATACAGTCAGGCACTGCAGATTACCAGTACCACTGGAAAAACAAAGAGCATCAAGTTTGTGTTCATTATATTGGAGACCTATTCAGAGAATTTCACCACAACTCATCACATTCTCTGAATTCTCTGAATCGCATTACATGAGAGGTGCTACAACTGGTCACTGGTATGGAAAAGGTGAACTTGTGATTGAAACTACTTCTAAGTCCGCACATGAAAGTTTATTTTACTATTAATTTAGTTACAATTATTACAGTTGGTATTCAAATAGTTTATGCTATATTCCATTTTTCTATTTGCAGTGGGACCACACATGTCCGAGTGTATGCACTACTGACACTTCAAGTGCCTTTGGATAAAAGCGTACAAAGTACACATGAAATGCATTTTGCCAGAACAGTTAGATGAACAGTTCGTAGCGAGCACAGTGTTAGTGACGAAGATAGAAGGCAGGAGATGATGGCACAGTATTTTAAGAGTTGAATTAAAAATAAATAAATAATCAAATTATATGTGTGTATGCATGTATATTAGAGTTGTTCACAAAAAAATTGATGATCAATTATATTTTAAGAGTCATGTCGATCAGCTTTAATGATCAAATGATTTGATCTTTCTATGAATTAGCTGTGGAATTTAACAGTTGTTCATGGTCCACTAATTGGCACTAGTCTGCGGGGAAATGCCATGTTGAAACTGTCCACAAGGGAGAACTATTACATCTGATCCCCTGTACATCTGGGTCCTATAGTAACAGTTTGCTGAAAAACAGTAGGCAATTTGCCAGTAATTATTACTCCTGCAAGAACAAGCATTCTGTAATTATCATAAATTACACTGATCTGGGTGTTAACAAAATCACTGAATTATGCTGATGAAAACTACATTACCAGATGTCCCTCAGTAATTTTACTGCAATTCGGACAGGCCTTAAGATGGCCCTATGGCAAACCCACAGATGTGTCATATCATTCCATAACAATGATGGATAACTGATTGATAATTTCATGGGAAAATTGATTAAGAAAAAACCCTAAATGTGCATCCCAAATATAATCACATGCTGTACATTATTTATTTTTAATAACTGGATGATAAATATCAATCAAAATGGACTGTTCCAGTACAGGTTGACAGTGAACACCTTACAACATGGAAATTTTGGTAAATCTATAATAATAATGATAATATAAAGCATAATATTGATTAGAAATACCACTTTTCATAATAGTCAAAGTCACTTTACATAAACTGGAGGTATAGCTACTCGTACTCGTACTGCTGGTTTGCCCTGTACAACATCCGGTGGATCAGACCCTACTTGTCTGAACATTCAACACAACTCCTAGTACAGGCTCTTGTAATATCGCTCCTTGACTACTGCAACTCCCTACTGGCAGGGCTCAACTGACGGACTGTGTAATCCGAACAAAAACTTAATAACATAAAAAAAAATAAATTAATAATAATAATGATAATAGTAATCATAATCTCTATTCATCTATGCACTCTATGCATCGTCTCGTAGCACTGCCTTGTAGCACTGCCTCACAGCTGGACCACAGCTTAGCTCTGCAGCACTTACTCTCTTTGTCGTCTCCGACAAGTACCTTGCTTGTGTTGTATTGAAATCTCATGTGTAAGTCGCTTTGGATAAAAGCATCTGCTAAATGCCAACTGTGACTGTAAAATTCCACCTGTAAATGCCAACTGTGTACTGAGAAAAAAAAAAAAAAGAAAAAAGAAAACATTTCCTCACTTATGGTGAGGAAATGTTTACCACATTGTGTGACTAGTTCACAGTATGAGACCAATATCAAGCTGAAGCATTATCAAATACATGTTCCATACCTGCTTAGGCACCTCATACATAACACTTTATGTTGCCTGCCTTATACCTGGATGGGGGTCGGCTTGATAAAACCAACCCTGTCGATATTGTCCATGATCTCTGGATAATGCTCAAAGGCTTCCAGGAAAGTGCGGCAAGGGTTGGGAATGGGCCGCTTCTCCCCCTCTTCCTTCAGGTCATCCACAAAGATGTTGTTATTCTCCTTCCTGTGGACAAAAAAGGTGGCTCCGGGTTAGTTTCTGTTTTTTTTTCTTCTTTCTTTAAGATTTATTTAAGGCTCATTGACCCTCATTTCATATCATGCCACTGAACTGATCAGGTTTATCATAAATAGGATATGAGATCTGAGTGTACGCACACATAAATTGTATGCTTTGGAATATTAAGGAAATATTAGTGTCCAGTTTTATATTTGTACTATTTCAATCGTTTTTACACTTTTACAAGAGAAGAGGAGAGAACTGCTAAAAAGGTGGCACTGTCAGATATACCTCCACTCCACGACTTCCTCTGCTGTGAGCATGGTTACACTCTCCGCCTCAGTGTAGAACTTCTTTGTTACGGGTGGGAGGTCTGAAGGAGGTTACAAATATAAAAGAAAACAATACAAAATTCAAACATTTACTTTTTGCTGCCAACATGCAAAGTTGCCTGGTGCAGCTCTACCAAAGTCATCACATTTTTTGATGGAGAACTCTCTTAGCTACTGTCACAGTTTCCCAAATGACAACCCAACATACACAAACATAAAACAGGTAAACAAACTTGTCTGTAAGGGAATGAAAAGTTAACATTACACCCTCACAAGTACAGTAGTGCCATTGTGTGTGCCCTCACCCATCCATTTCAGCTTTTCAAACTTCTCCTTGTTCTGTCTTATGTTGGTCCAGTCAATGGCAACGTGGGCCGGTTCAGCCTTAGAGGCCTGCTGCAGTTGTGCAGAAGACCAGGCAGAGTCACGCCTTCCTCCTCCATTACCACCTCCTCCACCTGCAGAGCTTCCACCTAGGGTTGCACAGTTAATTGAATTTAAACCAAAATTAAAATATGGCTACATGCAATTGCTAAATTGCAAAAGACTACAATTAGATTCACTGTGCCTACTGCCATTGGTGGGGAAGAATTCTTCTTATTTTAAGCCAGCCCTTGAATCACTCATTTCAAGGGCTGGTAGTGTCGATGCTGATAGGGTTAAACGGAGCCATACTGTGATTGGCTGAAGTGGAAAAAAGCATTTGATTGGCTGAACGCATCTGCAATATTTTCCACATGAATCCAAATGAATATGTAATTAAATGTAGCTGTTCCCACATATGTTTCAGATGTATAACATTAATCATGCAAGTGTCCTTTAAAATAACATTTTTTGATTTTTTGGGCATTCGTCTCAAATGACAAATATTTGTGTGCATAAGAAAAATATTTGTGAGTGCGCTTCTGTTTTTATAAATCATGACATACATTTTTGAATTGTTTTTGTTAATTTGTGATTACTGAGACTTAGCTGACCAAATAGAAGAAACACTTGGTCTTGAAACTAAAACCTAACAGCTAACGTTTCTGTTAGCTGTCACTGAAACAGTACTCACTTCCAGAGAAAAGTAGTATTTAGAGACTAAATTACTTATTGTTGGCTTCCCTACTTTGAGGTGAACTATTCCTTTAGGTCTCATCCTGGGGTACTACGCTTATCCCTCACAGTCCTCATTACATCTGAGGAACAGCCACTGCCAGGGACCAAATCAGAATACCAAGCCTCAATATGAGAAAAACTGCTTCATACCACTGCCAAATTGAGAGTTGCCATCTGCTACGAGGTTGTCAATCATCTGTCTGACCTTTTGCTGGGCAGCAGAGGACCCATAGATGACCACCTCGCCCTCATAGTCCCCCTTGTTGATCTGCAAAAGGCATAGCAGAAGTTAAAGACAGGCTAGGAAACTAACATCCCATGACCACAGCAGATGTTCATCCCAAGAGTCTTAGTCCCAATCTGAATATTTTCCATGTCACGATCTTGTACCAATTTTGACTCGGACTTGGCCAGTAATAAATGCTGACTTTTTTCTGTCTGTCTGTTATTCAAAAAGGAAAAAAAATGGTAATTTCTTTTTCGCCACAGCACTTCAAACAATTTCAGGGGCAATTAATGCATATCAGGGTTCGGCGGTTTCCAAATGTTATTACTGTTAGAACTTGAATGCAGCATGCATGCCACAGAGGGCATGGAAATACCATAGACAGGTCACCAGACCATTGCAGGGTGAACACACAGACAAACACACAACACACAAACACACTTACACATGTACAATCACACCTATGGGCAATGTAGACACTCCAATTCACCTCACCTGCATGTCTTTTGACTGTGGGGGAAACCAGGCGTCCAGAGGAAACCAGTGCAAACATAGAGAGAACATGCAAACTCCACACAGAAAGGATCATGGCTTTTAAAACCTGGAGTTTGCTGTGAGGAAACAGCGCTAACCACTGAGTGACCGTGCCACCCTGCATGCCTGTAATGTCCCCAAATTTCTAAACACTGAATAACCCTAACCCTAACCAATATTTCTATTTATCTTTAATCATTGTTTTTGACAGAAACCTTCATGGTTTATACCTTTTTACAGGGTTTGTACAGTCAGCTGAGAGTAAAATTCAAGCCATTTTCAAGCACTTTCAAGGTACCCAAACAAAACTACCAGACTCTAGAAGCCTTGATCATCTAAGTTTTATAGTCTTGCATAGGTCTCAATTTGCGTTTGCCATGGTCTTGACTATCTCTCCTAACCATCTGTGCCCACAGTCTGGACTTGAACTGGAATCTACGTGGTCTTGTAATTGACTTGGACTCAATAGCCCTAATAGAACAGATCTATGGCCAGGCAGAGTCGACAAACTGTGCAGTATCAGCTAGTAGTGGTTGGTGTTCCTACCCTGATGATGAGGTTAGCTTTCAGTCCTGCCAACAACTGGTAACATTATTCTAGCTGCTATAAAACCCAGAAAACTTACTTTGATTCTTGCACCGCTGGTTTCTTCGAGTTCACGAATTTTGGCCCCTCCTCGACCTGTTGGGTGGATTACATGGTTGTATTTCAAGTGCAGTTTAGCTTCAATCTCTCTGCAGTTAGAACCCCCCCCCC
>OMLF01057311.1:0-22311 GCA_900302615.1 Holocentrus rufus | reverse complement strand
CTTTTATTCTTTCTGTCCTTTCTGCAGCCTGTCTCTCTTCCTCTGACTCTCTCTCTCTCTCTCTCTCTCTCTGCAGAGTCTGTCCTGCTCTCTTTGTGATAGTGTAACAGTAGACAGTGTTCTTGTCGCGGCTTTTAATGATATTGATCAAAAAAAAAAAGGTGCTACAGTGCCGTCCTAGTGCAGAATCACTCAGGGTCAGCCCGTCTCCCTGGGGTATTTGTTTGTTGGCAATGAACTGAGTTTACTTGCGCGATCGGAAGTGTTGAGGATAGGCGTTATCCGGTGTATCCAGTGTTCAATGAGGCTTTACAGGCTCTACTACAGGATGATGTAATACCCAACGTCCCTCGATTACACACTCCTCATTCCGAGGAGATTTAATCCAGATGGGGGTACTGTGGGTTGCAATTACACAATGGCTCCTGGAAGGTTAAGTATTCATCCAGCGTTGACATGCTCAGACATGATGACATACACCTTGGTTATAATGCATCTCTATTTGCTCTTGGTTTACCGCCGGTCTGGTTTTGAGGTAGGGTGGTTTCGAGCAGGTGGTGGACTGGATAAGAGGTGGAAGGAGGAATGCAGGGCTCACAGCTCCTGTTAATATAACAGCTGGGTGTCAAACATAGTTCCTCTAACAGGGGGTAAAGTCCCCTAGTAACACGAACACCACATATGTGCCTCTCACATGACTGTGCTGTGATGAATATGGAAACTGTAAATCACAGGACCGGCTCTCAGCGCTGAGATAATTATCGTGCAAAGAATAAACACATCCTGTAATCTCGTATCAGACGGCTGCTGGACTGTCGGAGCGAGCCGCGTCAGGTGGCCTGGTGGGGTTTTAGATGTCCATTAGAGAAGTGGAGGGAGGCACCAAGGCTCGGGTTGGGAGGGTCCTACGATGCTGAACTGAAACCTGCCTCACCCTGCCTTTAAAGAGCAGCTACACATCGAAAAGAAGTTGATTACACTGCAAAAATCTACATCTTAACAAGTAATTTAGCCTCATATTGAGTCTTAAAATCTTGTTTTGCTTAAAATAAGTGGGGAGAAATGGGATGAAATGCCAATGGGATGCAATAATCCTACTGGTTTCCTGTGCAGGTAACAAGTATAAATATATTGAAACAAGGCAGAATAAGAATAAAATTACACGTTATTCAAGAAAATTCAATAAAACAAGTGGATTAGCATTGGAAACAAGTGGGATTATTTCACCCCACTGGCAGATTTTTTTACCTTTTGGATTTTATGAAATTTAATGACTTGTTAAGCTGTAGATTTTTGTATGTATGGGTTTCAGTGAAGATTTACAGTCATTTGGTCTCAGTGCTACTTCAGAGTCTTTCCTACCCTGCCAAGAACAAAATTCTGAGACGCTATGTCCTTCAAATTTTTGGCATGAAAACGCTCAAATTTAGTGATAGTGAATATCGCCACAAAATATTGTCCATCAGCAGTTTCAGCCCAAATGTAGCAGCACCAGTATCACCCTCCCAAACTTCACTTGAACCCCATAGTGCATGCGTGGGTGCATGTGTGTGTGTGTGTGCGTGCACTTGGTGTTTTGCCTGGAAGTTGTCATCTCATTCTCTTACTTTAACAGTGAAAGTGCACCCACAGAACATGATAGGAAGGGAAAGTATCTGTTCCTCCCCTTCATGCACACAGTTGGAGAGTGCAGCAGCCACTTCGGTGTGCTTGCCACGTCTGTACGCTTGCCATCTCTCATCTGCTATAATGGTATTCTCCTTTGATTAGATTCCCAGCTCTGCTCCACTCTGACCCTTTTATACACCATCACTCAGAGCAAATACAGACAGCATCAGAGAGCCAGCTTCATCCTCAGAAGCTTTTATACCAGACCTGAATCCTAAAACAGCAAAGCGGCGTGAGTGTAATGACATCGAGTTAGGAAGTGAAGGTATAATTCAGTGTAAACAGATGCATAATAACGACAGAGGAACATCACAGCAGGCACTGTGGTTGAGCCATTTCTCCATTCTGCTGAATGGCTGTAAGCTGAGGAAGTCTGAGGGAAGTGGTGATGAAGAATTTCAGTGAACAAGACGAGATAATTTTAGAATAACCTGCAAAAAAAAGAAAGTTACAGCAGCACAATGAAGAACACTGAAATATTAATGCCATTTTATAATTTCCACTAGACTTAATTAATCATCAGTGAGACCTTATCCAAAAAATAGAAGCAGTGTGTGGCTGGTGGTGTAGCATACCTTAATTAAATGATATGAAATCAAACTTATTAAGATCATGGGAATAAGTGATATGCTAATAAGAAGAATGATCAGAAATATGTGTGTGAAAATGGCACTAGTTATTATCTAGCAGTTCATTTCATTCAATATAAAAGTTGATAAAAATGACACCTATTCTGATAAAATGATTTCTGTAAATGTCCCAGAGCCAGATCTGGCACTTCAGTGGGTATAATTATCTATGTAAATAAAGAGCAATGCATATCAGGTGTGTTCTGTCCCAAAATGATAATGATTTGCAGTAAATGCCTCTTGAATTATTACAATGAATGGCTGAAAATTGTTCTAGTGCTGGTTTTGGGACGCTGACAGCAGCATAAAAGCCAGTTCCTCTCTGAGACTTCCTGCCTGTTTTAAAGATGTGTCCAGGCCGTGTCCGCTGTATTTATAGATCCTGCTCCGCCTGGTTCTGCTCTCAGCATACAGTTTTGTTAATGACTGCAGCACATATTCTCTTCTCCCTTCCCAGCAATCATGACTCGGCAAATGAAGGACACCCAGAAAAGGGAGAAATAAAAATGAGGAGACCAGACGGAAGGCTGATATGAGAGGGAGAGGGAGAGAGGAAACAGGAGAGAGAACTAGAAAGAGAGACAGAGCCCAGGCCCCACTCTCTACCCCTGCTGTCCTCAGCAGAAAGCGAGATGCAATTAACAGGAAAAAGAGGCCATTGATTTCTTTCTCTCTCTATCTCTCTCCCTACTGTATCTGCCCCCACCCCCACCCCCCACTTCTTACTCCCGAGGGATCGCTCTACGGTGTGTCCCTGTGCTTGTTCTATACCATTAGCATTCAGATGCTAATACATAATCCATGCTTTTAATCAGCCCGTTATGCTTGATGTGCAACCTGATCCAAAGCAAAAGTCTTCTGTTAAAGAGGCAATATGATGGGAAACATCTCCCCGGGTTAATGATGTCGAAAACACGCGATAAAATGCTTTGGAATAATTTGATTGCAATTTTAAGTGAGATTTCTGTGCTGCTAAATGGAGACCCGTGCCTCAATGGATGGGCTTTGTGTTTTAAGAGGAAATCTGGATGCATGGTTGAAGCTGTGGGTTTAGCTCTGCCCAAGGGAGACTTCTATGAATAATGATTTAGGAGGCTCTCTGGGTGAATTTGTAGAATCACAGGAGGAGGACAAGGAGAGAAAATCCTAAAATAATATGTACTCAGTCTTTCTGTAATTCCCTTTTTTTTTTAGTCTTTCAGTCTCACTTTAATGTCCTTAATTGTGCACACTCTCTTGTCCTCTCTTTCCTTCTGTGTGTATGGTGTATGGTGTGTGTGTATGTGTGTGTGTGTGTGTCCACGCAGCCCGGTCCAAGAGCATGGTGCTGGGAGAGCTGTCTCGGGTCTCCAGGCCCTGCTCTCCTCTGGACCAAGAGAGGGCACTGAAGGCCGGCTGGCTGAAGAGACAGCGGAGCATCATGAAGAACTGGCAGCTGCGCTGGTTTGTCCTGCGCACGGAGGCTCTGTATTTCTACAAGGACCAGGACGAGACCAAGGCACAGGTGATACACGTATGCTACCCAGGAGAAGAAAAAAAAAATCAGACAAGACATGATAAGACAGGAAAACCATTCTCTGATGTCACCTGTTCCCCTGGGATTCTGCACTGTTGTATGTTTAGATTTAATTCTGCTGCATATTTTCATGCTTCATAAAGTTATCTGATTAATATTGTGCCTTGGGGCTAGTCAAACCTCTCTATGCTCTTCAACTCTGAAAATAGTGTATTGATTCTTTTAAATCAACTGGCAAAATAAATGTTTGCGTAGCCCTCAAGTCATGTAAAGCACTATTCTGGACTGCATCACTACAATATTTAAAGCCCGAAATTTATTGTGACATGATATTAGCTTCATATTTTTGCTGTCAAGCTATGGCTGGAAATATGCCCAGTACGCAGGGCAATAAATAAAGTATATGAAATCATACTTCCTTTTTCTTTTCTTTTCTTTTTTTTTTCTTAATAAAATTTATCTTCAATTAAGGCTTCTGTACTCTGTCCATTATAGTTCTAGTCTGTTGTTATTGCCCTGCTAAACCGACTATCTGACTGTTAATGTGGTAGCCAGCTGTCCTTTGGTCCTGCTGTGTTCACAGTCAAAGCACTTAGCAGGTCACCTCTGACCCTTTCTATGCTGGGGAGGATCAGAAATGCAAGTAGATGAGGAAGTGGCAGAGGGATAAATAGATGGAGAGATGTTTCCCTGAGTCATCCCTCATCTCTCGCCATCACATCATTACTTCCCTCTGCTGGACTGATGCCCAGAGCACCAGCGCACTCAGGAGTCTATAATGTTTAACATGCACTACATGTCCCATGCCAGAGCCACTAATTGATTTCTTGTTTGGCCCTTGGATACTGTACATTGGTGCCGTTGTTTTCCTCCCACCTGCTTGCCTGCCCGCCTATCTAACTGTCTGTCTGTCCCACCCCTTCCTTCCTCACCTGTCACCTGCAGGGTTGTATTCCTCTCCAGGGCAGTCAGGTCAATGAGCTGCCTGCCAATCAGGATGAGCCTGGTCGGCATCTTTTTGAAATAGTTCCAGGTGAGTTGGCACGATGAGAGTGAAAGGTATCACCTGATGCCTCTCTGTGGTGTAAGTGAGTAAGTAAGCCTTGTTCAAGTCGAGCTGGACCAGAGCCTGAGGCAAGATAAAGTCATTACATCTAATACTATTTGCTAATCTTCTAAACCAAATTATATTGGCTTTTCTGTGGTCAGCTAAAGTAATTATTGATTTGACATTATTTTTTGCAGTATTTATCATGCTGACCAAACAATAATGTTTGGTCAGTATGCTAAATTAATAGACACACTGCAAAAGATCCATCCCAATGAGTTATTTAGTCTCATATGTGATATTAAAATCTTGTTTTTCTGCCAGGTAATAAGTCTGCCAGTTGTTTCCAATGCGTATTAAACTTGTTTCCAGACTTTGTTTGTGGATCAAAAACTCCTGATTCAAGTGAAACTTCACTGGGAACAAATGGGATTATCTCACCTCACTGGCAGATTGTTTTCCTTGTTTGATGAAAAACAAGATTTTTCAACACTTATTATGAACTGAATATGAGACACTGAATATAAATTACATATTAAAATGGAGATTTTCTGCAATTGGGCCTTGATGTTTTTATGATGTGGTTTTATTCATATGTGGCTTCCAAATACATTTCTCAGGATTTTTGCTTGATCTTTGCTCTCCATTTTAACTATAAAAACTATAAGATCAAGTTGGACTCAAGCTAAGGTATGCCGAGTCTTACACTTGAGACTCATGAATTTTGGATGTGACAGCCAAGCTTCTAATATCTGCGTAGACTCTTTACGCACTAGATCACTGATCTGATAAAGGGTTTGATGTAAGAGGCCATAAGTGTCTCTGCGTGTCTTTGATGAGGTCATCATGCTGTACATACAGTACAGCAAATCAGACTGTCTGTGAAAAACTTGTTGACCAAGAATGTGATAAAAGCAAAGTGGGAGTGAACTGATAGCTGTGAGACTCACTGGACACAACACATGCACATAATATGAAGCACAGCAGAGAGGATGTGACTGCCACGGCCGACTGTCTGAGAGTTCAACAATAGCTTTATTCATTCCTGCTCTTGACAGCGTGGGGTTGGTATGATTTTGGTCAGAGCAGTGTACAGTATGCAGACAGACTTCTGCTTCTGCTTGGAGGAAAACAAGAAGAAGAAAAAGGAAGGAGGAAAGAAAGAAAAAGAAAGAAAGAAATTTTGGATGTTGTTTCTTAGAGATTAGATCGTGTAGTTGGAAAATGGATGTGGGACAGTATGCTTAGTTACTGGCTGTCTGTGATGGTAATGCCTCGCTCTGGCTCTGGATTGTGGAATGGCGTTTTGTGCCACCCTGGCTCAGATTCACCTGAGAGCAGCTGTTCCCCTGTAAAGCTTGTGCATAGCTGGCACAGCTCAGCTGGAGCCCTTTTTTTTTACCCTGTGCCATAGAGCCAACATGGGCCATGGCTGCTGCAAGTTCACCAGAAGCCTGGTGGTTTATCCTGAGGGCGAGGTCTCCATTAACACCGGCAGTAAGTACAGTACATCTTTCTCATCTTAAATTATTGAAGAGGCAGATACATTGTCAATATGTTTTAGCACTCCTGTGCTCAAGCACTTTTGAAGGCGCATTGTGCTGTTGAATAGTTTGTTGTGGCGCTGGTGTGGATTAGTGGGCTTCTCTACCTTTGTGTAAATGTTTTATGTGGTTTACATGCATATCCATAAAGTGTCCATATTGGACACCATGCACTTAAACCACAGTGCACACACTCATATGAACACACACATTAATTCACATTAGTTGTATTTTTTAACAGCTTTCTGTTGCTTAGTGGGTTGCTTAGTTAATCTTTTGTCACCGAGGCAGAAACTGACAGGATCTTGGTGTATAATTTCACCCTCACAGTAGCTGATGTGAATCGCTGCTCAGAGTGGAATCTGCCACTGACAGAGACAGTCCATGAATAAACATACTGCATTAGAAGCCCTGCAGAAACAAGCCGTTGGCTCCTGGCTCATAGAAACAGCGTGCACAGAAACAACCTTAATAACCACCGTGGCTCACAATGCAGGCATGTTGCTTGTTGCTTGTGCCCATCACTGTTTCTGCTTTAGGGAATCTGTGGTACATGCTAATAAAAGCTAGTGCATGCTTCTCGTCACTGAGATACACAGATATACACATACACATACAGGAGGAAATGCTGCCTCATGACCAACATTCATCAACACGCATATCCAGTCGTAATACACCATATGGATGTCAATCAGTTTAAATGCTGATTCCCATCTATGCACCACTCTGTGTGATCACTTGGTGGTTGTAGGTGGGGCTGCATAGTAGAAAGTGGAACACACTGCATCACATCTGCACACTTCTTTATATCTGTAAAAACAACACATAGCCTCTAGGTATAGGCGTATGAATCAGTTGTACACTGTGTGTGTTTGTGTGTGTGTGTTTAAGGTGTGGAGTGTTGTTCTGTATCAAGCCTAGAGCAATAGTTAGTGAAGTAACTGTGAAAAAAGAGACAGGAAAAGGTTTTGGGTGGGAAAAGAGAAGTAAATGAGTGAGAGGCATGGTGCAGTTGCTGGTGTCCACAGGGAATGCTGGTCTTTCTGGGTCATTTCTCTCTCACACAACCATACACTATGCACCACAGTACAGGACTTTATAATGAATGCAGGTACTTCTACATACATAGCAAGGTATATCTGCTTATAATATCTAGCGTTTTTGGATTCACTTTTGAAATGCAGGTTCCATCTGCAAAAATGTTGGAACATTTCAGGAATAGCAGCTTTGATGCTTTTAGCTCCATCTGAGAAATAAGCTATGCTTGAACCCCTTTCAAAGGCAAGTGATTGCAAAGTCACGTAAATGTGTAATCAAAGCTAGACTGAAATGTCAAAACGGGTGGTGTCAAGCTGTGTGCACCCAGAGGGAGCAGAGGCAGAGTCGACCGGCTGTCTCTTTGTACCTTACAGGGGTGCTGGAGCTAATAAGGTTATCAAAAATAGTGCTGTTTCTAGGGTAGAGCCCACTTGTAGATGAAGGCAGTTGATGTGATCAGTGCAGTAATTAGAAAAAGTCATATTAATTCTATCTATAATCCCGCATATTTTCAGCACATCGTATTGACATATACTAGATATTTCTAGAGACATTTTATTCCATAGATCCACCGTTTGTAATCCTTGTGATGCGGCTGTGATTTCAGGGGGAAGTGGAGAAAAGGATCGAACTGGCATCAGCCATGAGTCTTTCCTGCTAATGGCCAGCTCTCAGAGTGACATGGAGGAATGGGTCAGAGCCATACGCAGAGCAATATGGGCCCCACTTGGAGGGGGTAAGAACCTTAAACTCACCCACATACGCATGCACAAAAATGCATGACTTTGAACTTAAGCACATCTATACACAGTAATCTGAGTAATCTGTGTCCTGTAATTATCAAATAAATAAATGATGTCGCCACAAAAGCCATAAATTATGAAACCATTTTAAAAGGGTAATAGTCAGTCCACTCACCTTTGGTAATGTAATTATTTTATGTAGATAGTGGGACAGTAGATAGGGGGACTAAACACCTTGACTATCTCTAGGTACACAGGGAAACTGGCAGCTATTTGATGTCTCTTCATAAAAAGTGTTAATTGTCTGGTGTGTTTTAAAGGGCTGTGTGTTGTGTGGTTACAGGTGTCTTTGGGCAGCACCTGGAGGAGACCATGCTGTGTGAGAGCCAGCGCCTCGTCCCTGTGCTGGTGGAGCAGTGTGTGTGTTTCATACGTCAGCGGGGACTTGAGGAGGAAGGGCTCTTCAGGGCCCCTGGACAGACCAATCACGTTAGAGAGCTGCAGGATGCATTTGATCGTGGAGAGAAGCCAGTGTTGGACAGGTGAGGCAATGTTACATTTTGTCAGTATAACAGCATAATAATAATAACAACAACAACTTTATTTCTACAGCACTTTTCAAAATGACAGTTACAAAGCGCTTAGCATGTGTCATACTATATTTTATATTGTCCTCTAGATTGTAATCTATAATGTTCTCTCATTTTCTTGTTTTCCATCTCTTGCAGTACCACAGATGTCCACACAGTGGCGTCACTGCTGAAGCTTTACATACGGGAGCTGCCTGAGCCTGTAATCCCTTTCTCCAAATACACACAGTTCCTCTCTTGTGCTCAGCTACTTATTAAGGACAAGGAAATGGCAAGCGAGTCTTTATGTGTTTTTTTCCCAACATATCCACCAATCACTTTATTTGGTCTTTTGTCCAATTCTCATCTTTGCAATTGAAACGTTTCTTTTTAAAGGGTATCGTAGAGCTTGGTAAACAGGTGAAAGCCCTTCCTCAGGTCAACTACAACCTCCTTAAATACATTTGCAAGTAAGTAAGCACTGTTTATGTTGTTCTTCTATCAACTGTAATTGTTGTACCTGATGTGAATCTGAAGGATTTTGCTGTCACTGTTATTTCCCATTATTGTTTGACGACTGGGGATTTACCAACCTGTCATAATGATAGATAAATAGCTTTTCTTACACCTACGTCCCTGCTGTCATCAGGGGAAGTGACAATGACAGTGATTGAGTGTATATATGAGTCCAGTGCTTGTCTTCTGCTTTCTGCATCTCTATTAATATCAGCTCCGTCCACCTACACCATGCCACAATCATGACTCAGTCATCTTTGTCATCAGTGTTAGATTTTTACTGGGTGGAAAAGATTGAAGGGTTCAGTCGGCACTGAAGGTCTTATCTGGAAATGTTTTGGAAATTACAGTGTTTTGTTCATGTTGGGGCAGGTTTCTGGATGAAGTGCAGTCCCACTCCGGTGAGAATAAGATGAGTGTTCAGAACCTGGCGACTGTTTTTGGACCCAATATCCTTCGGCCCAGAGTGGAGGATCCAGTCACTATGATGGAGGGTAGAGGATCATGTCAAATTTTAGTTATTAATCTTTTGCATAAGAGCGATAGGAATGAACAACTCATCCAGGATGAACATCGCTGTAAAATGCTTTGAAAAAAAATCATATCTCTGTGTATGTGTCTCCTTATTTGTCTTGTTAAACAGGAAGCTCTCATGTGCAGCATCTAATGACCGTGCTCATCAGTGAACATGCCCGCCTCTACCAGCGGGAGGAGCCTGAAACAGAGACCAAGACTCCCACGCAGGTACCACTGAGCCCTGGCCAACGGTTCAAGGTGGAATGGGTCTCACAAGAAGACCCTGACCCACAACAATGTCCATCCTCAGACTCCAACTCCAAACCCCCCGAGGAGGACCTGCAATCAAACACACCCCCTACAGAGAGTAAGCAGTCTGAACCAAGTCCCCTTAGTGCCCCAGAGAAGGGAGAGGATAGCCAGACTGAAGGGAAGAGCAAAAGGAAGGCAGAGGGGAAAGTGGATGGGAAAATTGAGGGGAAAATAGAGGGAAAAGTTGGAAGTGGGGTAGCTCTTAGCCCCAGTAAACAGTCCAAAGCCTTGCCCTCTTGGAGGTGCTCCTTCAAGGGCGGGGCAGGGACTGGGGGGCCGAGGGGGAAAATGGGAGGATCAGCAGGGGACGTCTCAGCAGCTGGTGGGAGCAACTGGCTGATGAACGGCCTCTCATCCCTGCGAGCTCACCGTCGCACCACCTCTTCTGGAGAAAGACTGAAAGACTCTACTCTGTCTCTAAAGGACTCAACCCTCTCCCTCAAAGAGACTTCTCTTACCCTCAAGGACTCCCAGAGAGATTCTGCCGAAGACTCTTCTCCCTCCTCAGCGAACGCATTACTCTCTCACAGAGCCCTCCTTCAATCCCACAGACTGTCTGCCTATGACAACGTTAACGTTGCTCCCTCCAGCCTGAGCTTACCCGCTGACACCTCCTCCATCTGGACCTCCTTTGAGATCTCATTGGCCGATCCAGAAGGAAGTGATCAGGGGATGGTGTCAGAGCAGGGTCAAGAGAAACCCACAGAGGCAAAGGATAGTACCAATGCCCTGGATCACAGTATGAACAGCACTGGTGCTGGCAGCGAGTCTGAAACTGGGGATGATACCAACCTGGTAACTGAGCTCAAGCAGGAACTGAAGAAGCAGAGAACCAGCTATGAAACCTGCATTCGCAAGTAAGAATTTAACACTTGTAACACTTGACTTGTCATTTACTAACCAATCAGTCTGAGTAAGTTGTTCATGTAGATCCTTACCTCTCCCCCTTCTCTTCTCTCAGGTTGGAGGAGTCTTGTTCCAAATATCAGTCCCAGGTGAGCCGCCTTGAAGAGGAACTGGACCAGGAGAAGAAGAGGTTCCACATGCTGGAGATCCGACTCAGGAACTCGGAGAGGGCGCATCAAGACGCAGAGAACCGGAATGTTCTCCTCCAGAAAGAAATGGAGGAGTTCTTCAAAACCCTTGGAGATCTAACCACAGGGACAGCACGGACCAACCAGACCTGACCAACCTGCCTTCATCTGGTCCATCAGAGGAGACTGGGGAACTCGATTACTGGGAGACGGACCAGCCAGCCCCAAAGCTTTGAAGACCAAATACCTCTAGTGCAGTACTACTTGCTGTTATGTCCCCTCTAGCATGGCCACCTAGTGCCTATACTCACCAGTGCCGGTGCCAAACTAGAACTCCTCTGGACCAAGCAGCTTTCATCTTCTCACATTTTACCATTCCATAAAATCCCTCACTATTCAACAGCATAAATCATATAGCTGATTGTTGTTGGTTTTTTTACTGTTTCCTTCTGTAAGAGACCAGGAAAAGCCTTATTTATGCTAAATGAGGTACTTTCATTCCCATAGTCTACTCAAGTTCAAATCCCTGTTCATTTTCCCTTTTCAACTCACATGCTTGCAAGAAATGTCAACTTGAGAATAAAAAGATAAAATAAAAACATCGTGAGACATTAAAATTCAACTCTTTTATTTGTCGGAGTTGAAGGTAGACAGTTTCCATTTCTGATGTATATAATTGGTCTGTTAGTGAGGCAATTTCAGATCCAAAGGCTAAAATTCACACAACTGGCCTTACCAAAGTACACCACAGCAGGTTAACTCTTTACTATCAGTATTTGGCCAAACCATCAGAAGACTGGAGCATCATCCCGTTTGTGCTGAATGGCTTGCTCTCCTTTTCTCTAAATGCACCTATACTACACCAGGTTTGCTCAAAGAAAACTCATGCATTGTTGTCTATCCTATCTTTTCTATTTTGAGGATATGGAGGAGAGAAAACCATTAGGAGAGGAAGCCACAACAGCGTGTTCAGATACAGCCCAGGAAGGGTCAGGACATGCATCACAATCCCCAAAATGCACTGTGGGAGCTGATGCTAGGGGTTTACTGCCTGGCTGTAGTCAGGGGGAGTGCCCAGCCATGATAAGGGCAATGGGATAGGCTGGGAATTCGAGCCGTCAAATACATCCAATGGTAATCATGGCAGGTAGCAAACCGTTTTCTGACTCTCAGAAAACATACATACATCTACAGTAAAATGTACAGATCAATCACTGACTACCTATACTATTCTATGAATTATATTGCACAGAAAAACAATGAAACAAAATGCATATAAATAGTACTTTTGAATGAAATGTACATTACATACAATAGCCGCCTCCTAGCTTGAAATAAATAAATAAATAAATACACAAATACAGAAAAACTAAATCTTTTTTTTCGCAGTTCTTTCGGAGGTTGTGTGCCATGATATACATATCTCCAGAGATGTGTTGTGTGTATGTGTGTGTGTATATGTGTGTGTTTGAGAGTGTGCATGTGCATGTGTGAGGTAGAACTAAGAAAGACGCACCACAGAGACAGGAGCATCTGCCACAGAGAGACATAAAATCACTGAACTGATTAAGGGCACTTAAATCAAATCAAATATTATCAGATAGCTGTAAATAAAAAGGTCTGAAAGAACCTGCCAAAAGGGTAAAGTGACTAATTTAGGCTTAGTCCCCAGTAACAGTCCATTCCTCAAATACAGCACTTATTCTAGCCAGTGGAGTGGCCGACATTTGCTTGTTACGCTTACTGTGCCACTGTTCTCTTATCTTACATTCACCCTGTTCTTCCTCATCCCACAGACCATCACCTATGAGTTATGGCTAAATAAATAAGTTAAAATACAGTCAGCCTTACAGTATGCCATAGTAAAAAAAGCAGTTAGAAGTTAGGAGGGAAATAAAACAGCTGAGTGAGGATAAGATTCACATAATCAGAGGTGACGTAATACTAACAAATAAGTTAACTTGGATTCACCGAAGGATACTTTCTACAAGAAAGACAGGAAAAATGTGAAAATAAAATCATCCATTTGCATCAATTTCCAAGATGATGTGTGTTATACCCTACTGAGTTTAAAAGAGATTTAGTATAGATTCATTCAAATGTCCCAGAACAATACAAAAATGCTAAATGAACAATTCAAAAATATATTAAACATAATTAATCTTGTAATGCTAACAGTATGGTAATCCACTGTATAGCAGTAGCTTAAAAACAGCAATGTGTAAAGTACACTCAATTCCCTCCCTTTCAGAACATACATCACAGATTCACATCAAAACATACTTTTGATTCTTTGCAGCAAAAATAATAATAATACAATTTCAAACCACAATCATTTACAGCAGTATGAGGGAGGGGGTGTTGAGGAAATAAAAACAAACTGTACATAAAAAGCGTAGCTCTACAAACTAACATGAGAAGTTCCATTGGCCTAAACCCTGTCCCGTGACACTTATTGTACTTGTAGGTGCAAAAGTGAGGGATGGGGCTGTTTGCGTTAGTGTTTGTGTATGTCTATATATGTGTGTGTGTGTATGCGTGAGTATGTGTGTGTGTCTGTTATCTGCAGCAGCCCAGAGCGCCTAGGGAGGAGTGGCTGTCCAGGCTGCTCTCTGTGTCAGAGGTCATGGTGGGGTCACTGCTCGGGTCGCTGGGCTCAGTGGACATGGACGAGACGTCGTTGGCCGAGGAGGAGGAGGATGTGGGCTGAGGGGAGCTGTCGATCACTGCTGCACCTGTGCTGCGAGAAACACACGGGATCACTGATACACCTGTAACACGGACGATGCCGCATGACAGCACTGCTTCCATTTGAATAAGTTTTTTTTCTATATCATGGATGGCTGCAGTAGAAAATGCAGGCAGTTCCATGGTCATTTCACCTTGCTTTAGTTCATGTTTTTTTCAAGCTAAATCTTTTTTATTGAACTTAAAAGGACACAGCCTGTGTGATATTTGTATTTTTTTCTCTCTGTTTAACTTTTATTTAACATCTTTACGCCATTTTGAATTGCTTAGCCTTATTTTTCAGTGCATTTTTTATGTGAAGCACTTATATATTATTCTATTATTCTAATCAAAAAATGAAAACACCTCTCCTGCATTTTATTTACCATCTCCCTGAGTTCCAGTGATTACTCACCTAAAGGAGGTGGCTGGCCTCTGATCACTCCATTTTTCGTCCACTCCTCCCATTCGCACACTTCCTTATAAATCAGATCTACGAATTCAAGCAAGAAGGGGGGGTAAGAGGGATGGGAGGCAAGGAGAGAGAAAGAGAGAAATAATTAAGGAGAAGGAAGAGAGGAGAAAAGACGTCAAGGCAAATAGTAAAGATATCTTGTCCTGTGTAGTCATAGTGCATCACATACTGTACAGTCCAGATATCGTCATGTTTCTAATTTGAGCATGCTGTGCTGGCATCGTCCCTATGAATTTGAGTGAGGGGTCGTTATCACCTGGCAGGGGTTACGATGAGCACATCCTACTGCACAACAACTGAAAGTGATATTAACACACAATCTTAAGTCCCTGCCCCGCTGCGCAGCATCGGGTTCCCCCACAGTGGAAAACACTTTGGGAGAGGCTTTAATGGAAGCCTTTCAAGTGATGTAATGCACTTTGCGACGGCCAAAGTGGAGACCCAGCTCTTGCGCAACAGTGGCTGTAACCAGCTGATTATATTTCTAAACATATGACTTTGCTGATGTAATTCTTTGGACATGGTTAATTTCTGTATCGCTCTTAAATGGGAACTTGGTCTATTTTACAGATAAATTTGGCTGATTTTGCATTGCGATGATTTCAAGCTGTTAGCTAGCAAATTGTACTATTTGGCCAACAAACTTTTTTTTTTGTCTTGTTGTTCGCTTGTGAGTTGCACATTCACACTAGCGGGGAGTAGTTAAATATCAGCATTAATATTGGTTACTTGGCTTATTTAATCTCCTGCATGGCTGATTAGCAAACCAAACAAAGCCAAATACAAACTGTTTAAGTTAGCTGACATCTCAAGCTACAACCAGAGGTAGGGAGATATTCCACCTATAAGAAAATGTGAGGCCACCTCCAGTATAGTGCTAAAACTGGGCTAAATAGAGTAAAATGAATGGAGGTCAATGGCACTTTTCTATAAAATCAGTTCTCTAAATTATTAGAATTTTTATACTGTGCATTGGTAAAAATGACTAAACAGTGTTTAAGAAGAAGCACGTTTCTATGTGCTTAGATGAATGAACTATTTAAGATTATAAATTATTAATAGCATTTAGTCTCACTGACAACCATATAGTCTACACTGTTTAGCAAGTGCTCAGCAATGCACCCTGATGGACAAAAGACTGTACTGCACTCTTTTGTTCTGTCTCACAGCAGTCAATGGCCATGGCTTTCTCTCTCTCTCTATAGGCTATGCTACAACTCATAATGTTTTGGAATAATGGCTCTAGAGTTAGACACAGTGTGTGACAGGAGCCTAATTAAAAAAAAAAAATCTCTAATCACTAAAATCACTTTTATTTGCAAAGGTATTGAATGGATCTACACCAACACCACAAGAACTTTTAGGTACATATTTAGCTATAATTACAATCAACCAATTATAGCTAGACCAACCTCCACGGCACCAGACATGGTTGCTGAGAGATTTGTGAGACAACTGCAAAGCCTGTACAAAGCAGTGAGGCATGGCACTGCGGTGACTTCCTCTAACACTGTTGCTACAGAAGCTCGGGGGCATGTAACACATTGGAACTGGCATTGAAAAGTGAAGTGCTGACTGTAGCGTTAAGTGTTATAAGTACGGCGTCTAACCTTTCCACTCTTCCACAGTGTGCTCCCTCTCGTCCAGCTGTTTGTCCGTGATCTTCGGAGGGGGCTGAGGAGGAGAGGATGGCATGAATGGCACATTGGTGGTGGATGAGCAATTATAACTTTCCACTCCAAGTGATGTAATTAAAATCTCATGTGACCCTTTTAAGGAACGTGCTTCCCTATGTGTGAATCACTTACCGCCTCCACTTCAGCTGGGTCGTACCAAACATTAATATAGGGGTGCTGCAGGGCCTCGTCAACAGAGATGCGTTTGGAGGCATCAATGACTAACATCTTGGATAAGAGATCCCTCGCTTGGCTCGCTGGGGTCAGAGACAACAAGCAGATGAGGTGCTGTGCTGTTAATCACCACTTTACAAATTACTCTTTGTGGTTTAAGTCATTTCAGTCAACTATAACTGTCAAATAATAAATTCACAGGGGCAGAATGAGCATGAGCAACATATGTAAAATACAAAAGCACTACCTTTCAGTTTGTTGTGTTCGGAGTCGGCGGGGAAGAGCACGTCGGGGAAGAGTTTCTCAAAGCTGTATCCAGCATAGCGCGGCCGGTTTTCTACATACGTTCTTACGGACTGGTTCAGCTTCATCAGAAACTCCTGAGATGGAGTGCCAAGCTGCTCGATCACCTTGTTCCACTGGTCAATGTCTGAAGTGTCAATGTTAAGGAAGCAGGCCACATAGGCACTACAGCACTCACTCACAAAATATACTATGAGGCAGCGTATGGCTGGGCGATTTATCAATATTCTATTGATACTGTGCTATGAGATATCTTCTGGGATTTTGGATATCATAATATCATGATATAATGTTGTCTTTTCTTGGTTTTGAGCTGTATTACAGTAAATGGAGGCAATTTTCTGATCTGTTCTGTTATTTGCCTCCACTTATGTGGTCATCATAGCCACATTACTAATGACTGTTTATCAAAAATCTTATCAGTAAATATTTTACAAAAGCAAAGTCATCCCTACAATATTATCACAGTACTGA
Organism: Holocentrus rufus; assembly: GCA_900302615.1. Taxonomy (NCBI): domain Eukaryota; kingdom Metazoa; phylum Chordata; class Actinopteri; order Holocentriformes; family Holocentridae; genus Holocentrus; species Holocentrus rufus. The sequence continues at coordinate 5,349 of OMLF01057311.1, read as the reverse complement.
TATCAAGGTATTTCATAAAATATATATTTGATTTCGTTTATACTGCCCAGCCATGAGGCAGCACGACACTCAGCTCCCACTCAGCCACAGACTAGCAGCCCTTCTTAGACTATAACAGACACACACACGTTTGAACACACACACACACACACACACACACACACACACACACACACAGGCACAGGAAACCTAGAACACGTGACTTACTCTGTAATGATGGAGGCACTCACTGCTCTACTACACTCCTAATGCATAACTACCACTATGACCTCTGACCTCTATGGCTAGTCAGTGTCATTCTGAGTTTCCTTCAAGTTCTCCCGACAGGAGGCTACAGCAGAGCAAAAATGGAGGGAATGTAGGTTGGAAGTTGGAAAGGGATGGCAGGGTGATATAAGGGAACTCCAGGAATGGATCAAATGAGAACTAAAACAATGTGATGGTGGATCCCTTCACACAGAGTGAAGTGAATTAAACGGTGATCAATGATGGGGAAGGATACGATCAGTGCCAGGGAACAAGACGCTACCCCGGATCATCTCGGCCACTATGCAGCCCACTGACCATACATCCACTGGAGGCATAAGGTGAGATGACAGGGGGGTTGGCATGCAAACACAATGGTGAGAAGGAAAAAAAAAGTGAGAACATAAGTTGAATGGGAAACTGAAAATGGAGTGCATGCAACATCAGCCAGGTTCCAGTGCACGTACGAGCGGGAACATTTCTGCTCCTGCAGCCTTGAGGAAATGAAGAGGAAAATGACTTTGCTGAGGAAAGTTCACAGCCCACTGTCCTAAAGCTGCATCTCAAATGAGGAATATTACACTGGCCTGTTTCGGTTATTAACAATTCCCCCGAAGCCTGGCACTGAATACTGCATCTGTGCCAAGAATTGATTGCTTTACGGAGGACAGATCTGACAGTCTGTACAGAGCCAAGCGCAAGTACTTTTGAACGAACACAGTGTTTCCAAAAAAAAAAAAAAATGTTAAGAACAACAAAGTGTGAAGCAGCATTTTGAAAGACGCAAGGATACAGTCCCTTCCTGGAAAGAGGATTTTATGGCGAACCATTTCTGCCAGTATGCAGCCCACAGACCATATGTCCACTAGTGAAGTGGAACACAGTAAACAGAGTGTTAAGAGGTGAGAGGAATGGACAACAGCACGTTAGTTAGGAGGTTAGTTAGGTTAGCTGTTTTTTTTCTTACTTAAAACAAAATCTTATTATGCACAGAAGCATCATGCTGCTTTGAGTAAAAAAAAAAAATATAGTGTTGTGTAATTGCGATGATTTTTTATAGCAATCTGAAAATCAACAAGGTTTGATACTACAAACAATAGGCACGTAGCAATTCATTCACTGCTTTGATGAACCCATTATAAATTCTGCCAATTCAACTGCATCGATCTGATAAAAGACAAGATAAACAGAATGAATCACCCTGACTTGGGCCTGAATCAATATGAATTACTTCAAATCGATTCATTCACAATTCATAAAAAAAAAAATAAAACAGACCCAACACTGTGATGATCTGACAAAATACTATAAATTGCAGCTTCTTTTGTAAAGTGTTTTATAGAATAAATAATTTAAAGAAATGTTAGTCTGTTTTTTCACATTTTAGAAGAAAAGGGACAGACTTACATTATTGCATGTGCTTATGTAATGGAAAATAAAATCTTGACTTAAGGTACTGAATGGAATCATTGACTCAAATGGTGGTTTACAGACTCGACCATTCCACAAAAAGCTAGTATTCTTAAATTGCAAACTACTGAATCTTGAATCGTACTGAATCAGAGTTAAGCAACCAAAGACAATGTTAACACCTAGCTAAGCAGACTGAATGCGTGACAGAGTCAGAGAGACAGACAGACAGACAGATACTGACCATTGGCCTGGTAACCCATGCCCAGGATAACCTCTGGTGCTCTGTAGTAGCGTGTGACCACATACGGCGTCATTAGCAGGCCTGTGGCGGCGGTCCGAGCCAGACCGAAGTCCAGAATCTTCAGCGTACAATCTGACTTCACAACAATGTTGCTGGGCTTGAGGTCCTAAAGGAGAGCACATACCAAGATTTTTTTATAGACCTTTATCTTGTCAACAAATAGAAGCTAAAACAGTCACGACAGAGCTACTTCAGTCCTGCCGGTCCATCAGTGGATTCATCAAAGCGCCACAGCTGAGATTTGTTCAAACCCACAGAACTTAATTTAAAATTCTAGTGGGGATCCCGAGGTTCCCAGAGACATCAAATATGTCCTGTTGAATTACAGGGAGTATGAGTATAAAACGATTCACAAGACATCTTAATATTTGTCATCTGATGTAACGGTGCAGCCACAAAGTAATGGCATCTTGAGTCTGAATATTTCACTTAAATGTGTGATGTAGCTCCAGTGAAGCTACAACCTGCAGATACAGAATATGTATGTGACACGGCTGCACACTATGGAAATTTTTCTTCTAACTTTGAAGCTATATAGGGGGAATTTTAAAGGAAAACCAGAGTTTGAGGGGTTATTAATATTCCAGTGCAGAGTAATTCAGTGGCATGTTTTGCATTCGGCATTGTGAAAATGGCCAATTAAAGTAATTTTTAAACTAAGGAGTGAGATCGATGACATCTGTAGGGCTTTGATGTATCAGGACTCACAGGAGAGACTGACAGTGTTTAGTTTTATCTCAATTATTTGAGAGTGAGACAGCAACATGAAGGAGTTGAACACTGTCAAACACCATTCTGGGACTAAAACACCACAATACAAGATGATGACCAGCTGTTTGGTCCCTTATATCAACTTAATTTCAGATGTTCCAAATTTTAACAGGAAAAAAAAAAAACAAACGCTTTACTCTGTATGCCACTCATGCAATTTTTTCTAATGGATTTTCTGAGTTCATGGACAGCTCTTCGTATTATCACAGCACTGTCTGCATCACACCCATAATTATATATTATATATACCAAACCATGCTACATTATCGACCCTGAGAAAAACCCAGCTGATGACCTATAAGTGACGACTCCTGCTGCATGTTATTCTTCAAAGAGAGCTGCTTTGTCCACCTCACATTTCTCTACAAGACTAATTGGAAGCATTTCGCTAACAAGTAGAAAAATCATTTCAAGCTCCCTGGTTTCCAGACAAGGTAAGTGGTGCTATTTTACAACACTGGTTTGATATAGGCTTTGTTATAAGGTTTTGATGTGACTTCTCCGTTGTAATTGGGCTGAATCCTTTGTTCAGCATGTGAAATCTCCATAGTTGGTCTTCCTAGGTGCATGTTAGCTGAAACATTATATCATTTTAAATTGCAGTAATGAGCTATTTTTGATGATTTGATTTTTCACTGCTACATCTTCATTTGCCAAAACACTGACAGCCAGCAAGCATGTAACTTGCGCTACCCTGGTTTTCACTCATCTCTTCATGATGAGGAGCAAATGCAAAATGAGATCCACGATTTCATGTTTCTTGTACCTGTTTCTTTATTCAGTGATGATCCATATCACTTGTTGTTGGATGTGAAACATTAACATTAATTATGCGATTCTTTATTGACAGCCATGGGAAAACTCTACATTCACCAGCCCTCTCCCACAGGGAGGTCAGAGGTCAGAGTCAGCTGCAGGACAGCCTGTGGAGCTGGACGGGACTCAGTGTCTTGCTTGTTGACATTTGCTGGGTAAACGCTTGCTAACACAGGGGCTTGTACTTGGGTATTACAGTTAAAATGTCGTTTCCAAACTCACTGTGCTGCCCTGCTGCGCATCCAGTTTTAATTAATTTTCTGCTCATGGCTTTGGTGGTGAACGTGGGATCACACCCCTCACAGCCAGAGCAGTAAACTCTCTGTCCTTACACACACTACTAACGCAGGTTTGTCAGTTCCCCGTGGCTACACTGCACTGGCTGCTGCGATCAGCTGATGCCTACCCTGTGAATGATGCCAGCAGCATGGAGGTGTTTGATACCACACAACATCTGATAGAGTAGGTAGGACAGCCGCTCATGATCCAGCTCCATCTGAATGACCTGGCACAGGTTGGCATCCATCAGCTCCATCACCAAGTATCTGACAGAGCGAGCACAGTGTACACAGACAGTTGAAAAGCATGCAGGGACAAATGTGCACACACTCAAGGACAGGGTAATTCAGGCAGATATGTAGGCTATACATATTCCATTTAATATTAATGTACACAAATACATCCACACTTCAGCTACTTACACATCTTGGAATTCTTCTAATGATTTTTGTGGTGTAAATACATTTAAAAGGCCAATGATCTGTGGATGCAGAATGACATGAATTAGACATTTTATCTTAACATGCACAGACATGCATAACAGTACCATTCACATTTTAGTGATCTAAAACACCACGTTTTCCATAGCTGGCATGCAATAAAAAAAAAAAAAAGAATTGACTGAAAAGAGCTGCCAACTTACATTTTTGTGATTGACACATTTCATTAGGACTAGCTCTCTGTACGCCCTCTTAGCATGCGTCTGATTCTGAAACGGCCGACTCAGCTTCTTGATGGCAACATTTCTTTCAAGGTTTTGGTCATACGCAGAGCTGAGGAACAAAGTCATGAATAATTGAAAATTACGGGCTTAACAGGAGGTAGAGACCACAGAATACAGATATGCACCTAAACTGTTCAAGTGTATTTTTTTAATAACATAACCTCAACACATATAAACCCACTAAGACAGTGCTTGTGTCATTGATGGAAAATGAATTGTACACAAATTTACAGTTCAGATACAGATTTTGTTAAATATAATTTCTATGGAAATAAGAAGGAATGAAAGAAGGTTGCAGTACTTCTAAGTTATATTTCTGTTGGCATGTGGAACACAATGTCTCATATTTTACCATGTAGGTGATGACTGAATATGCATGAAGTCGAAACACTCACCAGACGATTCCCTGTGCTCCAGAGCCGATGGGTCTTAGATTCTGGTATCGTTTCAGGACTGTGAATGTCGAATCCCCAACATCTAGGCTGTAGAACTCTCGTTCCCTCTTGTTTTTGTTCATGGCGAAGTCTTCGATTACTGCTTTCTGTGCATCCAAAAATGTCCTCTGCGTACACAAAGATGGACACACATTCACACATCACAGCACTGGTACGACACCATAGCCACCACAAGTGACCGTCGAGCGGATCATCCAAAAATTAGAAAGTCAAATGCAGGGCCTTGTTCCCGAGAAAGTGGATTAGGAGTAGAGGAGTAAAGACACTGCTGAATTTCACACTTGAGGCGAGAGCTGCAGTTCCTTATCTCAGCAACTCAGCAAACAGAACGGGATGGAAGATTT
>OMLF01057306.1:0-13024 GCA_900302615.1 Holocentrus rufus | reverse complement strand
AGCCCTAGTATATATATATATATATATATATATATATATGTATATGTATATGTATATGTATATATATATATATATATGTGTTGATGTGTTGACATAGGCTATTTATCACTCTAAACCCCTTATAGGCATACAATAACTTAGGAGGATTTGGTCACTAAACACTCGTCTCTCTCTCTCTCTCTCTCTCTCTCTCTCTCTTTCTCCCACACACACACACGCACACAATTTTTTTTAAATTTGTTTATTTGATTTTTTTTTTTATCCTGGATTTTCATATTTAAAAAAATGCCTTTGCATAACTTAATATTGCATGTATACAATGCTATCTATTTTTCACATCTAAACTATTCAAGTTTACACCACAGAACAATATAGAAAATAAACACTAGTGTACATTGAGTCTAACTTTCAAGTAGCGTCAGAATGGGTATTAAATATTCTTATAGTTGAAGGGTACAAAAGATCTCTAGAAACCTTCCATTTAACAGATAGGACAATGTCTGATATAAACAGGCTGTAATGTCTGCACCCCTGCTGTGTTAAGCTGACAATATCAATAACATGAGCATACAACTGATGACTAAAAAAAAAAACACATTTGACGAAAGTAGTAGCATGGCTAGAAAAGTTGATTAGTGCACATCTACTTAGCTAGTTTGCTCATCACTGAACCCTGTACACATATTTCTGACTTAAACAATGGCAGTAGGAAGGCGGAATCAAGGAAACATTCATTATTAGGGGCCGTGCCTTTAAAGCCTTGGGGTACTGGAACAGGTTAATTGTTTACCTTGAAAGTGCTCAGAAAGTGCCTGAATTTCATTCTTTAAAAGCTGTACAAACCCTGATGATCGTAGTTCACACCATTTGGTCATACTGTAAGAAACCAGGGGATCCTCACATCATGGTTACAGTGTATGGGGGAGTGGGACCCATATGAGAGCCTTCTGATGCATTCATTGACTGAAGGTAGTGAACTTTGATGATATGTTTGTCTCTATTCAGACAATGTTGTAGGGTTGTCACAATACCAAAATTTTCAACTCAGTACCGATATTCGATAATAATATTCAATACTCGATACCATTTTCGATACCACAGGAATAAAAAAAATGACCCCAAAATTTAATTGAAATATTTTTATTAGCAAGAAAAATGCAAAAATAACCTCTGTTAAAAAATGTAACAATTAACAGAATTGTTACATTTTTAACAGAGGTTAAAAAATGGAGGTTTGTTTGTAAAGGAGCGAGGAGCGAGTGAGCTTTAGGAGTAATCAGATTAATACCATACTAACACTGTTAATGCAATAGTACCAATACAATGAAATTACAAATACTGTAAAAGTATTAATATTAACATACTGCTTTTGCAAATAAAATCAAACCTCAACTTTTCAGCTTTCAGCAATCCCACACATTTTCTCCAGCATATCAGTATTTTCATTTTTTTCTGCTTAACCTTTTACCTTCTAACAGTTTTTTCTCTTTTTTGCTGTTTCTATTGTTAGTAATCCAACTACTCCTTCTTTAGGAACTCCTAGGTCCTGCAACATCAGTCCTTTAATAGTTTAAACAATACTACAAGAAAACAATACTAGTCCTACTACTGCAATGGCTATTTCAAATACTTAAACTCCAACTATTTTAAACACTTCACCTACTGCTACTACAACTACTCCAACTGCTTCAGACACTTCAGCTTCCTCTACTGTTACTACTGTTTCAACTACTTCAACTAATTCAACTTCAAGTAGGGATACACCGATTGTGAAATTCTGGGCCGATACTGATGCCGATGTTTAACATAACAACTTGGCCGATGGCCGATGCCGATGCCGATGTTTTTTTGTTTTTTTTTTTTAAACGGGGGTAGTCGCTCTCTTGGCGGCTTCATTTTTCCGTTTTTGGTCAGCTTGCAGGCAGTGTTAATTTCTTCAATGAAAATTATGACGAAAAATGTTCGTCAACGACCCTTTTTTCCATGACGAAGACAGACGATGAGGAGCTAAAAATAGATCCGTGATTATAAAACTATGACGAAATGGATGTTCGTTTTCGTTGACGAGACGAGACTAAAAATGTTGGACATTTTAGTCCGGACATCCGAAATGCATATTTTCCCTGTGGCTTGCGTCTCAGTCAAATTATAAGCAAGGAATGCAGTACATCCTTGTCACTGGTAAATAGGGTTAGGGTATCCTACCGCTAGATGGTGCCAAAAGCACAAACTGTGTTTATAAACAAACCCACTTGTCTTCCTCACACTGGGGCATCGCTTGCAGAAAGCGAAAGTAAAAAAAAGTGTTTTTTTTATTGGAAACGAGGAACACATTTTATTTTGGCAAAACTCCTGCTGGATTACATGGATTACTTTGTCTCTGAGCAGCAGATCAAAACTGTGATGAAACAGCAAGTTAAGATTTGAATAACTTCAGGACAGGACATTGTTTCACACAAATCATCGACACACTGTACTGATATCTCCTGGTGTGTTTACAGGTTCTCAGCTGTTCACCAGGTAAATAAGGAGTTATGGTGAGGAGCAAGGTCCCTTTTCCTGAGGAAGAGATTTACCACAGTTGAGTGCGAGTGACGCCCTCAAAAAAGGTCCCCTGTTATACTTGGCATTAACATGAGGTTTTGCTGGATTACATTAATATGTGCAGAACTTTCTCCTGCAAAGTTTTTAAATTGTGTTGTTAAATGCACTTTTCTTACTTTTCCAAATGGGGAAATGAGCCATCTTAGACAACCAGTACATTGTAGACAACAGCAGAAGAGAAGGCAGTTTTATACAGGTGCTTTTATTCCATCCGTGGGCAGCGCCGCCACTTTTCAGAGACTGGATAGATGTGGGACCAAAGTCAAAAATGGTGAAGTATTTCCACCTACGTAGTTTCTGTATGTGGATTGCATTTACACTATGCAACCCTGCCCACCTCCGGAGGTGTTAAGGGCGATCAGATTACAATCTGTTTCCAATACATCTTGACTACATTTACACCTGTATTTTTATGCGGGTAAGTGCTATCCATTTACAATCCAATCAAGATGCAGGTGAATGCCAATTCAAATCAAATAAAAACAAATTTTGAAAACTTAGATTCTTTAGTCACAATGAGATAAAACTGGGCGAATTGAGAGTGTTCATGTTCGTTAATGAGGCAAAAAAAAGCACAATAAAACTCAATTCTTTACTTTCCAGATGCACTATGTTCAGTTGTACAATACCAACCTTAAAAAAAAAAAACAACAACAAAAAACCACCCTGACACGTACCAGCAGTGAGATTGATGTGGCCATCCACTGCTGAAAGTCAATAAGAATGTAATTCAAACATGTCACCTCTGCAGGAAGATCACAGAATGAGACATGCGCACACATTACTCAGGCATATCTTTCTGCTGGGGCCAGTGCTCTTAAAAATAGCTACACACCAGAATGTGCTGCCATGGAGGCAGCCACAGCAGCCGACAAAGAGCTGGAAATGGTTCTGTTGTGCTGTGGATCCTGATGACAAATAACTGGAAATTGTAACGTTCTGGAGGACCCAGTGCCGATAAAAGCACCAGAACATCACAAAAAAGCACCTCGAAAAGCTGTTCAAACGCTGCAATGTGAATAGATATAATTGGATACCTCCACCCTTGGGTGGATCTGATAATAGGCAACTGATAACGAACTGACAATAGTTCTGTTGTTTGTGGATCTTGATAGTAAAAAATGAATCGCTTTTCTTTTCAGTTGATTGTTGAGAATTTACAAAGTTACTGATATGCATGCTGATACACACACTTCATGTCTGAATGATTTTTTTTTAAGAATGAAATCTTTATTATAAATTCTGCAAAATCCTATGAAAATGACATTTGCCTTAAAGAATTAGGGTATGTTATGAGGGTCACTTCAAAAGATTCTTTGGGTATCTTGACATGTCTTGAAACAGTAGTCATGTCTTAACAAGACATTTGAGATTTAAAATATCTAGAAGTCCTCTTGTAGCTCACGACGTACCAAGACACAGCTGACAGCTGGGTATGATGTTCATTTCTTCAGAGATTATAGAATCTCAATAATTGCAGCAATAGCTACAGTAACATAGTTTGATAGAAGACATACACAGTGACACTGAATAGGTTTGCCCTGTTAAATATTATTTTTCGTGACAGATTTGTCCACGCCGTCACTTTGTCATCTCCATTTCAAAGTAACAAGGAGCGATCTCTTTGTGCAACATTTGAGGATCATCAGCTAAAAGCATATGAAAACAGTGTCACCAGCACTTGCACTTGTTTTAGTCACGTCAGACTTGTTTTGCAAGACAAATCTCTATGAATAATTTATTGGCTGTCAGCTTAATCCCCATTTACCCCTCTTGAATGACAAAAGCATACAGCAAGTGTGTCATTGTTGGTTCTATTTAGCTGTGGTTCAAGAGGCCACGGGTGAATTTCAAGTGTTTGTGGAATCAAAACAAGGGGGTTTTCAGATGGATTCAATGCAAGCTGTCAAGTTTCCGACTACATGAACTGTTCTGTGGTGACACCGCTAATTATGACACAGGAACCACGTGAAAAGTTGACTCCTTTTCATAATCCCTGTTTGCTCAGGAGAGAACTGACAGTGAATTGGCTTTAAGTCAAACGCATCTAGTGAAAAAAAGCAAGACATGTGTGCCAGCTTTTGATTCCGAATGAGGGAAAATCATGCACAAATGACAAGGAAGACGTTCGACATTCAGGGTAGAAAATGACATTTTATCTAGAATCCTTTTCATAACCTACATCGCACCGCACTCAGATTTATAGAATTCTACACAGCAATAAAGGAATTGCCCATGACTGTGTGGACAAAGTACCATTAGCTTCATAATGGAACTAGAATTACCTCACAAATTAGCTATCTTTGCAGAGCATATTTTGGTCATCTGAATGAAAATCAGCATGTAAAAAAAAGGTGCGTTCAATGCCAGCAAAATGCCTACTGTGTAGGTCATTGTCCTTTTCTTGTGCTTTGCCAGGTCTGTCACACAGGGAATGAAAATGTCTATGTGCATGTGACTGTGTTTGTGTGTGAGTGTGTGTGTGAAAGTGTGTGTGTGTGTGTTTAGCCACCAGATTGGTATTCTCTAGCCTCTCTCATATAAAGCGTGTTAAATTGCCTTTTAATAGAGCTGTACCCTCACATCACTTCTGAAAGTGCACTGCCAAGCTTAAAAGAGGGCCCTGACTCAACAGGCAGTCTATTATAATAATATACACTATATTATCCTCTATGCAGGTGGTTGAATCCTATAGCATTTGCAATGCAAAACTGCCATCGTTTTACGCACTCTGTTAAAAAAAGGTCAAGGCCCTACAGTACAGTGACCCTGGACTTTGGAATAGTTTGTCTAATGATGGAACACTGCTAGACTGAAATATCGTACAAACCTGTATTTTGGTTGTTAGTTGTGGATGTTCAAGATTTTTTATAGCTCTTAATAATTAAATTGTGCACCATAGTAGTGCACGTAGCTCCACACACCTCTTCAGATAGGACCTCACCCAATGTAAGCAGGTCTCAGTGACTCAGTCAACATTGCACATAGAAGTGCAGGCTTGCCACTCAAGCAGCAATACTGAAAATTACATTAAAGCCAGTTATTCTATCCATCAGTTTCCTTCTTGACAGAAATGCTCCAAAAGCATCAGGCAAACAAGAAGTTATCTGAGCCGTAACATTATGGTTGCAGAGCAGCGTGGTGATCAGAGGAACTATCCTTCAACCAAACTACACAGGTTCAAGCCCGCGCGTTGGCAGGCATCCACCCTGCTGAAGTGTCCTTAAGGAAAACACCAAATCCCTACCAGCTACATGAACGCTGTTCTGTAGCTGAGCCTGACCTCCGACCTCTCTCTCTTGAACAGGACAAGCAAAAACCAGAAGTTCCCAACAGGAATCAATAGGAGTACCATGCATTAAGAGTAGGGAGGAGGCCCGGACTGTCCACATGGATCAGAGTTTATCCAGACAGCACAGCCTGGACTCTCTGCTGTGATCTTTCCAGCAGCGGGAACGGCTCACTGCAGAGTAACTGGGATAAAAAGGAGTATTCGTCCACACACCGCAGCTCCCTCATTATCTCACTGGACGTCCTGAGCAAAATTCTCAATTACATATGGGAAAATAATGTGTTATCTTACTTTCAAAACAAGCTGGGTCCATCTCTGAAGAATTCAAAAAGCACGGTCACCTAAGAGTTAGCACTTTAGGCTGCAATAACATTAGCAGAAAACATTATGAGTCTTGTTTAGCTTATGATAGAAGCTGAGGGGGTCTTACCAGCATGCCTTAAATAAGGAAGTGGATAATTGTAATGCAGTGTGTGTGTGTGTGTGTGTGTGTGATCAGCACACAGTTTTTAGGCACTTTGACACAATGTCTGAGGTTAGAATGTCACAAGCCCTTCCTTAAAAAAATATAATTGGACATTTAAATTAAATAAATGGACACTGATATATAATATCAACGTCAAGTCTCACACAGTTGTCTGCTGTTTGACAAGTGAAAGATGATTCAATTTTTGTCCCCTTAGGTGGCAACAGTCTGCCATTTGAATGCTCGCAGCCCCGCTTCGCTCAGATCTCTGAGCCCCACTGATAATGTTCATGCTTTCCACAGTGCCCTCTGGAGAAATTGCTTGATAGACACTCGGTGGGCTGATTGCCTATAGGCTTTTGTGAGATTAGATGAGAGAATTATGAATATGTCAACAGCATATTAGCTTTTAAAAAGGTGATAGGGCTGTAGGCAACAGAATTAGCAATTGGCAGAGTCGGGGCAATCTGCGGAGATGATCGGCGATGACAAAGCCTAAAAATGGATACGAGCTTATTATTATAGAGTCTGACAGGCAGAACTGCTGGCAGTCCATGTAGCCCGATGAAAAATACACTGTACATAAATGTAGAAGGACAAAGCCATTGATCTATTATAAAAAAATATATATGTATGTATGTTTTGAAGGCCGATGCTCCTCATAGGAACAAGCGAGCAAGTGTTTGGATAAACAAGCTTTGTGTGTGAGCTGTAAAACTTGTGGAGGAAGACAGTGAAGTGCTTCTCTTTCAATAGTACAGGACTGCAAGACGGACTTCACAATGGCAGCAGATACTTTCATTCTGTTTGGTAGAAGGTGGCAGCAGTAACAGAATACAGTAATGGCTGTACCCCACACATTGTATTGTGACTGACCTTTTCTGTTCAAGTATTCCCTGGCTCCCTCAATCAACCCACTATTCTGCTGCTTTGCTGTTACCACGGCAACTGTTAAGATCTTTCCCAAGTTTCGTGTTTGCACGCACCCAAAGTTTTGGCTGACTTATTTATTATTATGTGGCTGGGAGAGAGCAAGACAAAGACGTTAAGTCTGATAGATCACACGCGCGTGGCAGCGGACAGGAGCACAGGGCTTTTCAGACATTCACCTGAAGCATTCAGCCTTGTAACATGCAGTCTCTGCAATCTTAATCTAATAATTAATTTATGAGAAGGAAAAAAAAACTTGAACCAGAAGAAGAAAGAAGAAACTTGACCATCTTCATATAGTATTGCCTAGTCCTGGGTGGCGTTGAGTATTTAGGGAGAGTGCATTTAAAAGTGCTTCACGCTAAACTAATTTTAAAAATATACAAATGCCCAAATGTGCGTGCATTTATACAGCAGCTCATAATTGATTTTTTTCCTTATATAACTTTTGCTACTGAAATATGTTTTTACATTTGCCTCCTGCTCATTTATCCATGAAATACTAAAACTACACAGGCCACAGAAGGTTTCTAGGTTGAATGCACTTACCAGATGGCAATTAACCTACCTGAGGTTAAAAGAGCTGGAATATACTAAGACCAATCTATGTGCTCATTGAAATACAGCTGGCACTTCACTCACTGATGCTCTGTCCATTGCCAGAGAGCAACAGAGGTCTTCAGGTAAAACAATCAGATTTTGTCAGTTCAGTTCCTACACCTGGCTTGAAAAATCTGAGTGTGAATGGGTGAACCCGTTCTCCCCCTGTCAGTAAATACTGTCAAGGTGCCCTGGACTGAGTCAACTCAACCATAACCGTTCCAGTGGAAACAATCAGTGGTCTACCCATCGGCATTTCACCACTGGAATCAAAATGTTTTAAATGTTTTAAAACGTGGCGCTCCTTTGAACCGGAAACCCTGTATTATTTACTGAGTGAAGGTATAATGGTGTAATGTCGTGTCAGGTAGCCAAGAAATGACTCAGAAATAATGACTCAGTGACTTTTTGTTTTGGGAGAGTAACTCGGCATGCATATTTTCCTAATACAAACTCCTTAATGTATTTGTTTTTCTTGCTCCAAATTTATGGCGCTGATGCGACGAGACTTTTGGACATTTAAATGAGAAACTCCAGCTAAAAGTTTTGTTAACTACTGTGAATGGCTCTCTGCTGAGATCTTGTGTCTAATGTCTAAATAATCTATGAAGCCATCTGAATCAGACACCGCCATTTGACACCAGATAAGTTATTATGGTCGGGCACGGCTCCAAGACGCCGACTATTCATGCTGGAGAGCCATTGAGATCCTCTGATCAAAAATTCTAAAAAGAGAGAGGGGAGCGCCAATCCTATATAATGAGCTCTTCTAAAACCACAAACAAGCGCTTATCTCCCTCACAAAAAGTTGACATCACTATGCTTATGAGGCCAGTTTTACTGATTATGTCATTAGTGCTGCTGGTTAATTTGCACTTTGTAACTGCAAAATAATCTCTTTGCATAGAGCACTGATGGAAAATGAGCTTATGAAGTCTCAACGACTTTGTGTATATACATAAAATAATCTAGTTAGTGCCTGAGACTGAGAATAATTAAATCGGGATGTATATACATGGCGAGACATCAAAGAGCCACTGTGTGATTGTTTTTTTTCTTTCTGACTGTTGAATAAATTACTGTGGCAATTATAACTTGCAGGGTACCATACACACAGACCCAGAGTGTCATTTACTTTGCTGAATTAATTTTGGACTTCCTCAGTTACCTGTGCATGTATGAACAACCCTCCAAAGAATATGGCAACGCAGAATCCTCTTGATTAACTTCCGGACAGTTGGAAGGGTTTTTTTTTTTTTATACGACGGAGTGCCAACGGAATGCTTAATGTCAAGCAAACAATGTCTCAAACATAAACATGAGATGGATGATTGAGGCTGATGACAATACCCAGGCAGACTTTGAGCGGATTAGAGTGAATTTATGAAGTTTGGGTGTTGCACTTCAAAGATTTGTATTCCGCTGAGTTCGACTGCTACCCCTAATCAGTGGAGCAGCTCCCGGCTATGTATTGGCCTAGCATCGGTGATAAGACCTTTGGATCCTCATGTTTTTACTCCAGGCCACAGCAGGCCCTCCAACAAATTGAGCTTTTAGCCTGAAGAAGATTGCTCACAAAACCACATCTCTGTAAATACCGCAAGGACTTGCAAACACTTTAATCACTTGCTTTTATATATTTTTCCTAGAACTGACTAATAATAAGAGTTATAGAACAAAGCTTAGAATAATTAAGGGAGAATTATTGGATGCTGTTAGCTGTGAGAAAAAAAAAATGAGGGAGGTTACAGAGACTGTCTAGGACACATTAGGCCTGATCCTCAGTGACCTCTGTGTCCACACCTGTCAAAGTGTTCACACAAAGCCTGCAGGCACTGAGCACCTCAGAGTGCCGCTCCTATTTGCCCTAGTGGCCCGACCTGTTTGTTGCAAGTGCTTATGCATGTGTGTATGCACGCAGTGCAGGGAACAAATTGACATGTGAAGTAACAAAGTATAAAATTACACTATTATTATAATAGGAATATAGTGCAAATTGCACTATAATTGCAATATCAATGCATAATGAATGTGTAATGAAGTGGTGTTTAAAATTCCGCGGTTCTTGATAGATCAGTTGAGCGGTATTCTCCTTTGTGCTGAGGACAAATTGAAATTGACAGAGATGTTGTTTGCTTGGATCCTTTTGGACTAAACGGACAGTTAATTTGAATAATCGCAGTAATCTGACAAGCAAAGGAAATAATGGAAAACTCCGCTTGTGTGTTGAACCCTGAACACCACCAGCTCTCTCTCTCTCTCTCACACACACACACACACACACACACACACACACACACACATGCGGGATTCCCTCAAATGAACTCCTCTCATCCAAACCCTCCTTGGTCCACCGGTCCATTAAAGCCCTGAGCAGCAGTCTGGGGGCGAAGTTGAAGACAGAAGACCCATCTCTTTCATGTATGTACTCATTACATTTGTGTTTTAAATGTATCTAATACAATTTTGGACTGCAGCTGTCATTATTTGATGGATTTCAATTCTGCAAGCATGTATATTCCATATGAGTGTAATAATAAGGCTGACTGAGTTCAGTTGCAATAGCAAAGGCTGATGAATTCAAATACATTTTTTATGCTTGGCAGCTGTGCTACATGGCATCTCCATGTTGTAACAGTGAGATCATAGAGGATACATGCTGAACTGCTCATCTGTGAACTCACTGTGATAATAAAGTGATGCTGTTGCTTACTTTAACTCTTGTGTGCTTAAAGCCACAATAGCAACTCCAGCTGGCCTGCATACTATCAGTGGGATATTGCCTACTATGACTGAGAAAAATGTGCATGCCATGTTTTGCTTTCCTTTGTTCACTACTTTTCTGTTACAACTAATGTGGAACTATGACAATGCAATGTTTAATAATTAAAGCATGCACTTTTTTGTATGATTTTAAACTAAAAATAAAGGGTTTCTTGTTACATTTGTTCCTCGTCCTTGCAGTAATGGATTTTGTAACTTACGTTGACTGTAAACTCATTACGTTGACTGTCAGGTGAGGTATGGAATATGGTACCAATGCTGTCCTTGTTGCCTGTTTCCTCACCAGACAGGCAAAAATAGCTCCGTCTGGATAGATTTACAAGACTGTAAAGCAGACAATGTCATGGAGGGCTGAGAGTCTGCAGGTTTTCACACTCCAGCAGGTGACTTCACTGATTAGTTCCTCCTCTCCGCCTGAAGGTGTGTTAATCAGTGAAATCACCTGCTGTAGTGTTTTGTTCAACGGAGAACCTGCAGGCTCACAGCCCCCCACGGCACATGGCTGGAGACCAGTTCTGTACAATAAACGTTAACATATATTTATAGAGGATATTCTATTTTCAGTAAACAAAGAAATGAGCAGAGACAGCTGATTTTGATTGGTCTTACTGCAGAACCACAAGTTGAAACAATTATATTGATGGTAATGTAAATTTTGCAATTAAAATCAGTTGTTTTTTTTATTAATTGCTCTATGCAAATTATTGCAAAGGTGATATATTCTTTATGGAAAGCATCATTGTTTGCATTGCTAAAATCTGTGCTGGGCTTCATGTTGCAGAGAAATCTGAGGGCATAATGGAAACTGCAAACTGCAATGCTATTGGGGCCCTTCTCTATTATGTAGGAGAGCATGGGAGATGGCAACTTATGAGTAGCAAATTAGACCACATGGAGCATCTGCATATCAAATTGGCAGCATTCAGCCATCTCAATATGCTTCGTGCATACGGCACAGTGCACATTATATTGCATTTCTATGAGGACTGTCTCCCAACTCCACACATCATCTTAGCCCAAAAATCTTAACATCTGGTATTCTCCATTAACCTTACCTAACATGGCGAATGAGAAATACTCTCCCTCCACTCTCCTTGAGCAAGGCACTTAGCCTCTAATTGCTCCAGTGGAGCAATGAAATGAAGAAATGAGTTTTGACAAAGAAAGCAAGCACACAGATCCCTGTTTTTTTCTCAGCAGCTCCGGTTTGTTCCGTTATGCCCTCGTGTGCTGGTGCTCAGCAATAACGCAGCCACCAATCGTTTATAGTTGGAATCCACACTGGTTCAGAGGAGTCCAATTTTAACAGGCACTTTTAACTGCAAAATGTCACTACAAACACCTGCCAAGTTCAAACTGAAAAAAAGGGGAAAAAGGGAAAAATCAAGGGAAAATAAACAAAAGTACACAGATTCACTCCAACATATACAGCAACACAGCAGTTCTTTTCATCTAGAGGTTTTACCTTGGACAAGGATGTACACTGAGGTGGTTCTCGGTCGACTGCTCGTTTGGACAGCACACACATACTGCCCTTCATCTGTCATGTCCACATTTTCAATCTTGATGGTAAACTCCTCTTGATTAAGGGTCACCAGACTCACTCGGGGATCCACTGACCACTTGTCTTCCCCGGCATACAGTATACTCGACCGGTTTAGCCAGGCTGTGTGTGTGACAACGTCCCCCTGTGCACACCTATTAAAAAAAAAAAAAAAAAAAAAGACAGAAAACCAGCATTGGAATTAATGCTTTCCCTGATTTGAATGATAGTTATTGGATTTTATTAGTTCGTTTGATAGACAATTTTGGGAAACCGGTTCCCATTATAATATCTCTCAGCGAACAGGTGCAATCACACAAGGTGAACTTTGAGGTTATTTTTATCAAAGAACAGTAAATATGTTAATGTAGCACAATTAGATGCCAGATGTGTACCTACCATTTGCCGGAACATGTAAAACAGAAAATAAAGCTCAAAGTAAATATTAAATATGAACAATCAACTAACTGATGATGGTTGGAAGACCCAAATTGGGTGTATGATTGATTTTTGCTCCATGTAGAAAAGTGGCTTGACAAGACACCAAATATACAGTTGCATTTGTGAAGCAAAAACTTCATCGCAACATAGCAGATTGCACAAACAAATTTTTGACAGGAACACTTTTGTTTAAGAGTTTATTGAAAGGCATACAAGCATACATCAAGTATGGCGACATGGCTCTGTTCTGGGAGATTCCTGCTCATCCAAGTGTGGAACTGAAGGCAGGGAGCAGCAACTGAACCCTCCGCAGAACAGAGCCCGCAGCAACAATGGCATCAAAGAAGAGACACTGTTGTAGGTC
>OMLF01057304.1:13298-24008 GCA_900302615.1 Holocentrus rufus | reverse complement strand
TTGGGATGCAAGCACACACTTCCCACCCGTGCTGCTGGTCCTGCACCTCAGTCCCCAAGAGGGGGGCTGTCAGGACACAGTGTGAGGGGGATACATTTTCCCCCCTTGATCGTTATTTAATAAAGACGCCGCCTGCCAGCCACGATTTAACAAAAATGCGCCTACATCATGATTTAACCAAAGCAAAAATCAAAATACAGCCTGTTGTTTATCTCTGTCATGACGAAAAAGAAAGAACTTTCTGGAATAGCGCATTTTATACGCAGTTGGTTAGTATAGATACATTTACAGTTTCCATACGGATAGATCCCTCTGAAATTCATTATATATATATAATTGTTTTTTGTGCGGGTTGGTCACAAACTGCAGCTAAACACCTTATGCTTCACCCACAAGAATATTTGCATGTGAGAGTGTTATGTAATGCTCTTACTCTATTGTTTACACTGTGGGTCTCAAGACTGCTGAAGCTCTGCACTGGTAGATTCAAGCCCTCCTCAGTGTATGACCCATTTTCTGATAGATTTTACATAAAAAAAACAACTTGTTTATTTCTAGTATAGAAGCTCAAATGGAATCAGATCTATAATTTCTGTTGTAAACTCCTCTGAGTATGGAAGCACAGAAGGAAGAGAGTTAGAGGAAGTGCTGCTGCCGTCTCAGCATGATGATCTTGTTTCTTCCTACTGTATGTGCTCTGAAGTTTGTTTGTGTATGATGGCAGGAAATGGACTCTCTGAGCGATGGAGGAGATAGAGCCCATTGACCTACATCCTGTCCTCCGGAGACCATCCAATTCCGCTCCATCACCACTCCCTGACGAACTCTGTGTGCATGTGTGTGTGTTAAGCCAAATTTATCTGTGCCAGTGATAGTGAAAGTTGTTGCAGCCATAGATATAAAACCGCAGTCGCAGCTGCAGTCCGCTGAAACACTGTCACCTTCTAGATATAGATATAATAGATTGAAGGCACTGTGTCAGGTATGTTATTGTATACAAGGGATGAATGTGTGTGTCAGCTAAGCATGAGTATATATGTATAAAGAATGTACCTTTAAAGGTTTCTTATGCGTGAAATTCTTGTGCACACTGGTTTAAAATGCACATTGCTGAGTTGAAGGAGTTTAAATAAAAGTTTAGTCAAACTCAGTCTATGCCTGAATGTACCAGAAATGCAGATATGCTTCCATGAATGTGAATGAACGTGAATATGAATATGAATGAGAGCATCTGGGTGCGCGACTGTGACAGAGACAGAAACGTTTCCCCTTCATCAGACCCACACAGATTGGTCTATTTTTGGGGAGACACACACACACAGGGGCCCAATGTGCGTCACAAACTGAGGGATGACAAGGTGTTCCTGTCTATATTAAGCCTGGGGAAATAAGGCACGTGTGGGGAGAAAGGAGAGAGCGTCTTCAGACCAATACAAGCAAGATGGAGGACAAGGACAGAGGACTGTCAAGGACTCACAAGCAGCACCTATTTTTCATCTCCATCCCCTGGTACCCCAGAAACTAGGATCTAAATCTGATATTTGTCTCTGTGCAAATGTATTCAAAAAGCCATGGGAAATGAATACATTTGCATATAGCCTTTCAGAGGTTAAAGCATATAAAGAGTAGAGCTATCCATAAATGTAATAGTGTTTGGCAATAGGTAAAAAATATGGACTTGGAAGCTATTTTCAAAATAATCAGTCATACAGAATATAACTGTTGAAATACATCCATGTATTAGCATTATACTGCTCACTAACTGCTGATTGGTGAAATATGATCAGATTTGTGAGGGGTTTGTAATGCAAACTCATTTTATTGTATTATATCCATACAAGGAACGACATAACAATGTTTCATAGACATAATTGAAATGATCTAATATTTGGATGAACATGAACATGATTTCATGAATTAGCTTTTGTGGCCCTTTCTTCACTACCACAGGCCCTCTGCTGCTGGTGCCCCACTGACATGCTGCATGTCAGCAGAATGAATAGTAGGAGTATGGGGTTTGGACGTTTTGGCCTGAGGGTGGCGCTAGAGGAAAGGTCATGAGGTCACCAAAGTTGACAGGGTTCATCCTCTACGTAGCAGGAATGAGCTTTCCAAATTTCATGGCAATCCACTAGATTTTGAGATATAAAACTTAGGATGGCAGTAGAGGGACAGCTAACAGGGTCATCAAAATCATGAGAAATCTTATTTTCAGGAGTATGACTGTAATGGAGAAACTGGTTGTCGGTGACACGGGGAGAAGAGGCTGGAGACGGGAATGTCTTACGTGAAGGTTTAATGAAGAAGCTTGAGCAAGAAGACACAGGACACAAGGATGTGCTGGCTATGTCTGAAGTGGCACAGGCAGAGAACAGTGTTTATACTGTTTTAGTTAGCTAATCAGTTAGAGGAGGGTCAGGGATGGCCTTGGTGTCAGAAAAGGAATAATACCAGGTGTTGAGTTAGAGGGGTAAAGTACCAGGTTTATAGAGCGAATGGTCAGTATGGTGAGGGGCCCAGGACATGTTAAGATGTCCGTTAAGATAAGTAAGATGTATGTCGAGATAAGATTTAGCTTACAGGGGACAAAGAGAACTTTTAGCTTACAGGGGACAAAAGGTAACTTATGCAAGGCTTATACAAGGTTGGAGATTTTCCATAACAGTGACTATGGCAATCTGCTGATTAGATTTAGTGATATTGTGTGTAAATTTGATATTTTGGCCTGAGGGTTTTGCTAAAGGGAAAGGTCATGAGTTCACCAGCGTTGACAGGGTTCATCCTCTGGGGAGCATGAATGTGCTCACCAAATTTTGAGGCAATCCACCGAATAGATTTTGAGATATGTTGCTTTGGAGTGAAATGTTCAACGGGGAGACAGACGGACAAATGGACATACCTGCCAGAGGGGCACAAATGTCTTAAAGACATGCGGTATTTTAAATGTATTATCCTTTTTTTATGATTTTTGTTTCTTGACACACACACAAAACCCACAAACACAAAAACCAAGCGCAGTCTGGCGCATGTTTGTGGATGTATTTATGTGGAGCACATGAGAATAAAAAAACAGTTTCAAGCTTATCCAAACATGTGGAGAGGTACTGATGATTCATGCCGAGGCAAATCCAATCTGGAATACTGCAAAATAAAATGGCCTTAATTTCACAACTCCACAGTGAAATGCAAAACCCACGCACTCAGACTGTTGACAGATGCTGCAAAGACATCGTTATGCCATTTCATCGGTAATGACTCCTGGTATTTGCATTACTTTAAAGTAATAACTTGTTTGCAGTGCCTCACAATGCACGATATGTGAATAGGGAAAGGAAACATGTAAGCCTTCCACTCTCTCATCTGAAAGAAGTTTTATGGCAGATTAACTCATGCATGGCTGCACATGCATGTGAAAATCCACCCATGCAAATGAATGACTCATGCACAGACACGCATATTTACACAAATACACATGCACATCCGAACCATTATGTGCCGCGAGCTCACTGTGAGGAAAACAGGCAGGGAATCTGACTGAATTAAGATGGGCGGGCTGCAAGAGTGTGATACATGGTGTTTTGACAGACGCTGAAGTGATTTGTCACTGGTGCCTCACCTGTCGGCGCAGGACTTCTAGCTGGTTACTCCGCGGCTGCGTGATTCATGAGGAGAATGCAGTGAAATGTACTAAAATATGCTTGTGTATGAAAGAGAGCGAGAGAAAGAGCGAGAAAAAGAAGAGGATTGGGGGTGGGGTGGTATACACTGTGAATGTGTTCACTCTTTCATAAAGAATTGTGAAATGGCTATCTTTAAATGAAGCCATTAATCTAAGCCAAACAACCTGTCACTGCAGCACACCAAGGCTCCAGCACCAATTTACCCAGCCATATCAGAAATATATGAGTCGATCTGAGCTGCGCCGTCTGCTAAGCCAGTGCTTTTCAGCTGGATTTCAGTCAGGTCCTAAATTTGAATGTGACAGTGTGATAGGCGTACTGTTATTGACTCCCATAAGGAAATCCTCTCCTCACTTGCCCCCTTCTCTTCCACAGGCCAATCAGAGCGCAGGGTCAGGTACAGAACAGGATTTTAAAGGGATAGTTTGGATTTATTGGCACAAGGTGGTATGGGTTTCTCACTGCCCGTGTTGATGTTTGGTCTTAGCTCCTGCCCTGTGGTCTGAGATCTGGCTGCAAGTCTGCGGCTTCTCAAACAAACGAACATGAGCACACAGGGTCAGCAAACAAAAACATTTTAAGCCACAACAAAACACACACACAAAAAATATTTGATCCACCCACAGCAGAGTCAAATGCAGAATGCTGCATTCAATTATGATCAGAAGTCTCCTATTGGAAAATTCCAATATTAAATTCAGAACTCGGGCAAGATCGATGTAGCTGGAATTTACTGCATAACACACATGCAGAATTTTCTTTGCATCGGTTTCTACTTCAAAAAAAAACTTTATTTTAGTACACATCAAGTTTGTGTTCTTAAAATGTGCTGTAACTACTTTATAGCAGGTTTTATTTAGCTAATGTTAACAGATTTTCACAACATCAGTGGGTAAAATGTGTGATATTTTAGTGAGAAGCAGGTATCCGTGTTTTTCCGCACTAGAACACATTTAGGTCAGAAGTCGGGAATACTGACGCAGAACTTTTCTAGCTATTCCTAGTTCCATCTGTAGCATATCACGACACCTACCCGATATTTTCAGTGAAAGGGGGGCTAACAGCTGATAGGCCTCATGATACGCTAACAGGTGCTGGTGCATAATATTACTGCTTTCTGCAATACAACAATAGTTCTGTTGGTCCAAGTGGAGAATAAGGAGAATAATCTGTAACTCATACCATCTTGTGTCATTAAACCCAAACATAAATTTCTCTGTTAGCTAACACAGTATTCTTTGCCCACAGGACTAAGAATGTCTGGAGACCAAATTCTGGGTCACAATCCATCAGCTGATTTACAAGACATTGAAAAGTGTACTGGCAGGACGGTCACCTAGAGTAAAATATAAACACACGCTATTCACAAAATAACACCAGAGAAACAACAGAAAAAGAGCATTCATGTCAGTCTTGCTGGTAAAAGTCTTGTTTGTGATATAATGTTACAATTCAGTTTCTTGAGGCAGACGAGAGCTGAAACCATCCTCCACACTGCTCCATAAACAAGAGTGATACAGCATTCTGGCAACTCTCACATTCAGTATTGTATTTCATAGCGTTTTAAGGACACAGATTTCTTACACCCACATTTATCAAGGCGGTCGGTGGGTGGGATGGGGTGGTTACTCAGATGAACCGCATACGGAGAAAGACGTGGATTCAGCGCTGTTTATGTAATGCAAGTTGTAGGAGGTGCTTTGCAAAAAAATGGCTGTGATGCTGGAAATGTCAGACTCAGCAGGCTTCTGACACATTAGAGGATGACCTCACTGCACTGAAAGCCTGTAATATCTCCTCCTCTTCCTTCTGCATCTCTTATAAACTCTCCTCTTTTGAAATAAAAAAAGATTTAAGGAACGGCACTGTAAAATTATCCATCTTACCAAGTCATTTAATCTTACATTCAGTCTTAAATTCTTGTTGTTTTTTTAAAAGAAGTGAAAAAATCGGCTAAGGATCAAGATAAACCCACTTGTTTCCAAATCAGTTTTACTTGTATGAGGATTTTTTAATGAATTATGTATAAATATGTTGAAATAAGGTATAAAAAGACAGATCAGCCCACTAGGATCAAGAAAATGACACTTGATTTAAGAAAATTCTGGAAACAAGTTGATCGGCACTGGAAACAAGTGGGATTATCTCATCCCACTGGCAGATTATTGACCTTGTTGGAAGAAAAAAAAGATTTGAACACTTGAGACTGAAGGACTTGTTAAGATTTAGATTTTTTGCCATGATAGTCTTGGGGAATTCTCTGATGTCATTGTGTTTGCGGTTGTATTGTGATTACTGTACATTTGTCTATGTGGGGCTGTGCAGCATTCTGTTTTTTATCAAGATGTGACTGTTAATGTTATGATGACGATATGATCCATCAGATCCAGATGCTGACATGATTTCCAGCTGTTGATCCCATGAGAATGTTAGCTAACGCTTCAGTTTAGCAGCAGTTTGTTTCAGGTTAGCTTCAGGTTTAAAGTCAAACTTCACTCCCAGTAGAAAACTCATCATGAAGGAAAACATCTCGACCTCTAAACTCTTACTTTCAACGTCAAACTACTTCCTGTTTCCAGCCTCTTCTCTCCTCCGCTGATTCCCTCCTGCTGGGAAACACATTTAAGAAACTTTTTATGCATTGAGTTTGTTATTAACATTTTAAGACATCGTGTTCATTTCACCAAATCTCATGAGATTGAGCTGATCAGCCTCTGTCCTGTTCGGCTCTGGTTTGTTCCTCATAAACAGCGAGCAGCTCGGCGCGGGGAAACACAGACGACAGTAAAACCACAGAAAAGGTTTTTACTTCAAATCAAACAGAGGAAGGCCAAGTAATACAAGCTGCCCTGTCTGTTAATGGCTAACATGTAGACACACACACACACACCCACTCCATGCAAACATGTGTATGCAAACATGTGTATGTACACATAAGAAGGCATTCATATGAGTGCACACACACACACACGGGTTAGTGAGCAGTGAGTGGACTGAACACTCCAGACCAGAATGTAATTAACGTGTCTTAACGACCCTCCGCTCGTTAAGACATATCACACAGATTATGTTCTCAGTTCAATATGACCTGTGACCTCTGCCAATTACCAATCATATTCAATCAATACCCATCAGCTCTTCAGTTTGTTTAGAGGCAGAGTGGTAATGCTACAGGAAAAAACTGTCATAATTAGTTCTGAAACAGTGAACCCATAGTCCATCGATAGAAAATTAATTAATCAATTATAATTTTGATAGTCAGTTAATTGTTTGTCATTTATTAAATAAAAAAGCAAAACATTGTCTGACTCCAGTCTCTGTCTTTAAAATTAATGTCTCATTTTCTTGATCCTAGTGGGCTGATCTGCCTTACAGTACGCACACACACACAAAATCAGGCAAACAAATGCGGACACATGCTGGAACCTGAAGCGATCTGGTCTCTTTTCTCCTGCTTGACAACATGGAAAAGCTGCAGCTGATTGGACAGACACTCTGCGAGGGGATGGCTGCTTCTTCATTTTGCAGTTTGACGAAAATTTTAAATTTCATTTTTATCATTTTCCAGTCAAACAGCATGCTAAAATGTTTCTGAAAAATTTGAGGTAAGAGATACACGACCAGACTCTCCTGACCTGCACACCTTTTGTTGGACAGAATAAAGTTTACCACAGGAAAACACAGACTGGAAAAACATGATTTGAAGATGAGACTGAACTTGTGAACCTGCAGATTTTTGCAGCACACACACTGCACACATATGTTGAACATGCACTGATGTGTGTGTGTTCTGGATGTTTACACCGTCGTCACAGGTTCGGTTTCAGATACGACTTGTCAAATACCGTTTTATTGCACCATGACGTCTGAGAACACACTCTCTCCACACACACTCATACATGTGCGTATACACTTTCCATCGACTAACATTAAAAACATGAACTCAGGATATTGAATCTCTTGGCGACTCTCATGGTGACTTAAATAGGATCCATACACTGCATTTCCTGTCCATCTCGGTCGTAAACACACCGCTGCACTGCGTGTTTGACTAAGACTGTACATGCTGTCAATATTTTGTGCAATTTAATATAGCATAAAGCATGAAACCGATAAGGAAGCTGCTCTGAGACAACCTGTAAATGTGACTTCAGGTGTGTTTTAATATGGGAAATTCAAACTAGAGGAAATACATGACAGCAGAAAACATGAGACACACACAGACACACACACACACACACACACACAGTTTATTACAAAAATATTGTAGACATTTTGGGAAGACAAAAACTCATAACCTGAGCTTCATACATCCTTCAGCATCTCTAAAGAATATGTATACAGTGTCTAAAACTGTATTTTGTAAAAAATAACAGAACTGAGTTACCTTGAATTAAAAAAACAGTGTGCTGTATATATGATGTATGATGCAAAAATTGACAAAAGATTATGAATATATGGAAAACAACATGAACATACAATATGAAACAAAAGAGAAAATTATAAAACTTTAAAAATATATTGTTGCTGTATCTCCAAAATGCCAGCCTGATTTTTTTTAGCTTGATGACAGTGCATTTTTGACATTATTTGTTGGGTTTGGAAGGGTTCATAAGACCAAGAGGTCATAAAATCTGCTCACAGGCGAGCACGCAATCCTTCAGCGCAGGAAAACACGGTTTGTTGTGGCTGTGGTTTTACAACAGCAACGTGCAACAAATAATAACACGGACAAATGTAGAAAATGTTTACAGGTTTTGAAATAGACAAAATGGAAAAAAGTCCTAGAGGATCATTTTCATTGAACACACTATGTCCCTATAATGATGCTTAAAAACAAAACAAAACAAAACAAACAAAAAAGCAGTAACACAACAATGAACATCTGACATTTTTATGAAGTCTGTGTCTCCATCTGCTGGTGAGCTGCTGCACTGCAGTTGCTGCATTTTAAACGTTGCATTAGTGCTGCAGTGAGGTAAACAATGATCCACTGCAGCAGTTTGCGGGTAAAGTGCCTTGCTCAAGGGCATTTAACTGAGGGCAGAGAGAGCTTTCATCACTACCTACCATGAAGCAGGTTTCCCTTCCTGACATCCATCCAGTCACAAACCTGCTGAATGGACAGGAGTGCTGTACTTTATTTTTCCATTTCATTTTATCGCTCTCATACTGAGGAACATTTAACTGATAACATTCCTGTACTTTTTATTGGGTGAAATTTACATAAAATAGGAAGAACTGTAATGTTACTGGTTAAAGAAATAAAGGTTTGATTATAAGGATGGTGAAACGTTCCAAAACCATACAGTGGTTTTACAGCTTTGTGATGTTAAATCCAGTTTCTAAAAACCTGTCATGGAAAAACATTTCTCCTGTGGTTCAGTCTGCCAAGCTGCTTTTTATTTTCAGATTATTGCTGATTTGAGGAACTGGAAAAAAAGAGAAAAATAATATCATAAAAACTTGCCAAAACACTTTTAAAGTTATTATAATTCTAATAAATAGAGAACAAACAATTAAACTTTCAAATTTCACAGGCTACTGACACAGTTTAATGATATTTTACAACACGGGTCAATAGAGCTCACCTGCTTGAAAGAGAAGCTAGCGATCTCACAGTTACACGGCATGTTGACCTGATGAGCCTGGAAACGATCTGAGACACAAAACAGGTTCATTAATACATTACATGGTGAGTTGGTGCACAAAACTGGAACACAGTCCAAAATAGAGATGCACAAAACACAATTCTCTATTAACAGACATTTTAATTGGCAGGATAGAGCAGATTCTGGGTAGCGCTCCATGTCGGAATGATGTAAAACAAAAACAGATTAAAACAGACAATCTGAATTGCTCAGAGTCACTTGTTGCTGGTCTGCTTACCTTTTAAGATCAGAAGTTTTGTGATCATGGCCATGAAGCTGTCGTAGTCGATGCCACCTTTGGAGCTGTATCTTCGCCACATAATTTTGAAGCTATCCTTGTCTAAAGTGATGCCTGCATGACAGACACACTTATGAATGCAGAGCAGATACAACTTTTTGTGTCCTCCACAAAGGAAATAAACTACAGCGTTTCTTATACCTGATTGCACCACCTGAAGCACACGGCCGTCTAAAAGTTGCTTCTCTGCTTTTACTTCCCAAAAAGTTTATTCTCTCTGAGTCAGTTTGGGAGAAAAGGTTGGCCTATGTCTTCAGCTGTTACTTGTCCTTACTTCAACTGTAAGTTTACACGTACCAAACAAGCTTCAGGACCGTTTTACCCATAAATCTGATTAATCTGATTTAGAAACTCATTGGGACGATTTCAGAAATACACAGGAATGAGATGTATTTTCTTCCTGCAGGTGCTGTGTGTGGTTTTCATCCAATAGCAGCAATAACCAAATAACCCTAATAACCCAATAACCCATAGCAGCAATGTGACAAACGACACTGATACTAAAGCCTGCATTTTTACTGTACTAGTAATGTTGTATTATTACCACGGGCGGTCAGAGCCCTTTTCATCTGGGGCTCATTGACAGAGCCTTGATTCCTCCACTCGTAGCTCTCCAGATATTCCCGCCGGGTGGAGCCAACATATTGCTCCAGTTTGGTGAACTCCAGCACACTCAGGCTGCCAGATTCATCTTCCTGAAAATGGCTGGTTAAGAGCTCAAAGTGATGAAGGTGGAAAAATAAACATCATAAAGTGCATCTTATTTTTTATGCCATCAAAGGGGCTCTCACTACAGCTGGCACCTCACACTACACTGACATGGTTTAAAAGGTCTTTGTAGGTTTATTGCTTTAAATTTAAAAATTACTAACTAGAACAGCACATGAATTAAAGCAATAGTTCAACATTTTGGAAGACTGGATCCGTTGATCAGCTTAGATATTACTGAGAATGCAGACATCAAAATTACCCTTGTGTCTGGTATATCGCTGCCTTCAGTGCTCCATGCTAACACTTTAGCTTGCTAATGAGTCAGCATACACTATGCCCAGTGGTAGTAGTACCACTATCTCAAAAAAGA
>OMLF01057303.1:10887-22535 GCA_900302615.1 Holocentrus rufus | reverse complement strand
GGGAGCTGGACGGTGCTAACAGAAATGAAAAGGTTTAGCAGGACGCCTTGCCTATGACGACTCCACAGGACTCCGCCCACAACGAGGTGATACGCACTTGTAGTGGAAAACCAACCAAACCGTGTCGAGGCGAGTATAGTCGAGCCGAGTTGAGCCGAGTCGAGCTGAGTAGGTACTAGTGGAAAAGGGCCATAAGACTCAACATTTAAACGTAGATGGTAGGAACTCCCATCTAACTTCTCAAAATTACTCATTTAAAAAAAAAATTCAAGACGTGTATTTCATTATCGTGTTACACAGGATACACTGTGTAAATAAGAGTTGCTGTAAGGTTTATTTTTTCACTTTGATGGAGCTAGGCTAGTGGCTTTTGTAGACTTCAAGGCAAACAACAGGAACCTAATCAGTGGATGTACAGAGGTGAAAATGGTATCGAACATCAGTAAAAGCCGTTTCACACCAGCATGAATTTCCGTACGAATTGCTTGCACCGAAATTCAAAGAAAACAATGTCATGGTTTATAATGGAAGCTTACACACCAGAGCGGATTTTTGTGTGGCAGGAAAAACTTTTTGCGAACACCTTAGAAGCTGCGGTTGTCCACATGCGGTAAAAACTGCTGGACCAACAAAATCCTTGGGATAAAAAAAATCATTCTTTACGATTGTTATGCAAACAATCATATGCATCCTGACCATAGACTGTATAAAAAGATGGACGATGTGTCTCCACTTCCTCCCGCTGTATAAAAGTGAAGCCAAAATATCGCGTTTATGAGCGCTGCCATCTTGACCTGGTGACGTCATTTGGAGCCAGAGTCTGCGCAGTAGACATCGGGGAATACAAAGGTCCCGCCCATATCTCCCGACTGAATCGCGAGCACACGCCTCCTGAAGTTTTGAGCTAGCCTAGCGGCTCCAATCTTAACCGTCATTGTCGCTGGTTGTACAACAACTGAAGGCTTGTTGATAAGAGAGATACAACAACTAAAAGTTATGGAAAGTTAGCGTTCATGATGCGACAGACCCCCCAACCCCTCTAAAAAATTCTCCTCAGATCTATGTGAATCTCTTAAGTGACCTATTTTGATCTCAAAACAGTGAATTTCGCCAAAAGGTGAGGAGTTTGCATCCCTGCATTTAAAAGCAAAAGTAACTTTAACTTAAAAACCCAATCAATTTTTAAGACCTATCAAAATTATATTTAAGACTTTAAGACATTTTAAAGCCTAAAATTCAGATCATTGGATTTTAGACTTTTTAAGGACCCGCGGAAACCCTGAAAAAAATAACAGTCGCACACTGATACTTTCATCATGAAATGGTGATCTTGACAGATATAAATCTGTCAGGAGGAAAAACTATTTCATCACACTGTTTATGTATTTTAACAAACCTGTGGCAGTTATTAAATGTCCTGGTGAAACTCCCCCAGCTCTGTGTGCCTCTCCAAAGCTGGATGGAGCCAATACCTCCTTTGCCAAATTTTTAGTAACTATAAAATAAGGATCGACCAATAATGGGCATGGCCGATAATATCGGCCAATATGCAGCATTTTTATAATAATCGGCATCGGCCATTTTTTCCACCGATAGCCAATAAAATAAGTTTATTTTAAAACACGCTGCTTTGGCTCTTATACAGCCGTCTCTCTCTGCCTGAAGTCACCACTCTTGGCTGTGTAACAATGTCCCGCCTACAGCCGCCACTGATTGGCTACACAGCAGATGCAGCTCCACAGAGAGAGAAAGGAGAGGACGTAAAGCAGCGGTGTGATGATTGAAGGTAAAGCAACAGAAAATGTCGAAGTTGCAATAAAAATCCTCTATGCTTAAGTTTTAAAGACACCACAACCTTATTATGATCAGTTTCAATCACATGCACGCCCAGAGGTGAAACTTGGACCTACCTGCCTGCATGCCTATATTCACATCAAGTGCGACACGATTTTGCAAATAGCCTAAATGATCACGCCTCTAAAAAAAAAAATAGCACCACAGCAAAAAAAGGTTTGCTAATCGTCATCAAGTGAACATGACCTGGAGCTCCTTCATTTAATAAAAATAAGACATAGCAACATGGGTACAGCAAGTAGTCTCCAGATTAAGAGAGATGAACCTGTTGAATTTCACAAGCAGAGTCGACTTTCACAATTTGTTTCATGTAGTTTGTTAACAGTTTAAGTGTTAACCGTAAGTTTGATAAACACGCCATCTTCATACTGTAGCTCAGTGTCTGTTCCTCTCTGCACGCGGTCGGAGAAATCGCTGTTTCTGTAGTTTGTTTTTTTATGGAGTTTGGTGGCACATGCATGAAACATGTGATCCGCTATGTTGAATATTTTTAACGTGAAGTTGTCAACTACAATGCTGCTCAGATGTCTTCACGTAGGAAGAGAAACTCATTAGACCCACTGGATACATACAGGTTAAAACATATAAACGCGCAAAATTATTCACACGTAAAAACACGTCTGGTGTGACGAGGTCTGTGTTCATCCATCCACTCATGGGCTGCATAGATTGTGTAACCCTGTCAACAAGAGTTAATAGTCACTATATTCACCTGTGTTAGTAATTATTAGTATATTGTGCCTAGTTTTGAATGACAGGTGACACATATTAATACATAACAAACATAATTTACTTGTGTCTGTATTACAATGCACATAATCAAGACCTGCATTTAAAAAGCATAGAAGAATATCAATTAAATGTACTTGGCAGAGTTTGCGTTATTCTACAACAGTTTAAGGTCTTTTTATCACAGATTTTCACAGCGTACAAAAACGAACAAACAGTATAATGTATTCAGTCTAATCCCAGGTGTGTTATTCTAAATTTTGACACCAAAATTTTAATTTTTACTGCAAATGAATATCAGTTCTAAATTTCGGTTATCGCTTTCCTTGATTACTAACAATCGGTATCGGTCCTAAAAAAAACAAATCGGTCGATCCTTACTATAAAAGCAGGACATCATGGTCGCTGCTGTTTGTTGACAACTCGGTTTTCCGTATGTATTTGTTCATTTCAGTGAGAAATAGAGCACAAAAATGCAAAAAAATCAGGTGTGTATGTTTTGCGTGCGTAAATTTTGCATACAGATTTTCTGCATTTTAATCTCGCATTCCCGCATCGCACAGATGTGAAACGACTATATGTCTGGAAAAGGGTATTTTGACCAAAACGTTGGAGTACTCTTTTAACAGATGACACCGTTTCCGACTGATGACTTACATGTAGGGAGGATCTTGAGGATTACAACCAGGTCAGCAACGTTGTGTCCTGTTGTCATTGTGCCTTTCTTATAAGAGCCAACCTGACGCACCTCTTCAATTTGCTAGAAAGAGAGGAAAGCACAGCATTAGCAACATTTCATGTTTGGACGTCATGACAGTGTTGAATGACACGGTCTGACAAATCCAATTTTGTATTTTTCTCAGGCAGGATAGGTGACAGGGTTTCTACCCCCTTTCCTGACATCAAATTCAAGATTTTTCCAAGACCCAAATAAAACATTTCAAGACCTATTGCACAGTAAAAAACACCCGTCTACTCAGTGGGATCTCTGCCCCTCAGCCTTCTTCTGAGGCCAGGAGATCACGGAATTCAAAATTCAAGTCCAATCTCTGAAAATGGCCGCTTTTAAGATCTTTTCAAGCCTTGAATTTGAAATTTGATTTTCAAGACCCATAGAGACCCTGGGTAATCCTGATTTATTTATCTTATACTTATGGATTTTGGGAAATTCTTATCATTATTTCTTGTGTTTAACTATCCACTGGTGTATGCTTATTAACAGATACTTTTATATTGTTCTATCTGTCTGAATATAGCCTATTGATACAGATTGATTAATAAGAAATATTGATACTTCATGGCAAGGAAGCTTGGTAATACATTACTGCCTTGAAATAAAAAAAATATATATATATTTACAAAAATATAGCAATTACAATTACAGCAATACATTAAATATTTTAAAAAATAATGATAATAGCATCACGTCAGGACTCCAGGCATTTTTGTCTGTAGCTGTAATCAGGGAAAAACATTCATTTTATCAGTGACGGTTGGCACTAACTTAACCATGTCTGATATTTAACTAATGACCAATACCAATACTTATCAGTCTAGCTCTAATCACAAATATCAAAATATTCCCTGTATCATCTCAGTATTCTCCATGTTCTCTATACATATTCTCTATGTGGGAACAAGACAGAATACCTTGTCATGTACTTTTGAGCAATGACCCACCACCTATTTAACAATGACACTGGTATCAGTATGTTATTTAACATGAGGTGAAATGTACAGTACATGGCCTATGTATGTGCAGTGTCACTGAGGTCAAACTCACCACTTCAAAGTTGCCTGGAGCAACAATAAGGTTGTCAATGACATTGTTGATCTTTGTGACCAAGGACAAGATGGAGGACTAAATGGAGAAAAAGGACAAGTCAAGTTTTCCATCTGTGGATGTATATAAATAATGCACTACTTGGACAAGAAAATACTGTAGACCGTTGAAAGACATAAATAAGTTACGGACAGAAAGAAATCACTGAGTGCAGTGGACGGTATGTGTGCAGGGCCTGACCTGCTCTGCAGGCGTGGGGCTGAGGTCCTGGTTCCTCTTCAGCAGACACTCACTAAAAGACGTCTCGTCAGCTGCAGGCTTCACTCTGGGAAAGGCCATCTCACACTGATGAAAAACATGGATCTGCTTTAGCACTTAATATACCTCAGACAAAAGTGACCCTGTCTACGTTATGTGACAAGGCATGATTAGATGACAGCGCTACCAACAGGCTATCCATCCACAAATAATAAGAACCATGTCAAAGATGCCACTGCTTGTGCTCACACTCTCACATCTGCATGACATGGAGCTGAATTCAGCCCTAACTGTCCCCCTGGTATTGCCCTTTAAGTATAGCTAGCAAGCCAACTAGTTTGTGAAAACTGCCTCATGTATTTTATTGTAGCCATACCCCTCATTCAAAACACTACATCTTGTGGTTACATTGCATTCTGGTCTATTGAGCCTACTGCTGGTAAAGAAAATGGTATTTCTGCCTCCTCTGTGATGGATTTCTCCCTGTATTATTGCTGAATGTGTGTGAAAAATAAGTCTAGAAAGAATTTCTTGCTCTTTGATTGTGTGGGACTGGCCAGTAGCCACTGATGCCTTTGATGATTTTTTCCCCCTGTTAACCTTGTTTGTAGCTGTGCTGTGACATGACATGATTTGGGATTGTTATCCACAGGAAGAAGAAATATGCCTAACAACAAAATGGATCCAGAAAGTCAAGGTGCATGGCCAACAGCAAATTTTCCACAGTGATCATTTTTGGGTGTTTTTTTCCCTCAAGCTGGCGTTGATGCCCTTGCTGAAATGTAAACTTGCCACAAGATTTTTTTACTCACCACATAAAAATCAAATGGGATGTGGGGGACAAAAGGACGGTACCTAAGGCAGGAAAAAATAAAAGATAGGTTAAATCTTTTGTAGCAATATTGGCCGCAGCTGTGAACACACAAGTATTTGCCTAGTAACTTAGATAAATTAGGCAGTGCTCAAGATATGATTACTATTGTTTTATCAGTGTTACATTTTATATCATGCTTTTTGTTTCAATGCTTTTTGTTTTAGTGCAGTATTGGCACAAAAATGTGATGGGTTTGTGACTTTTGTCTATTTATAAAACTGCTCCATAAAAACTTGACATGAATCTGTTTTGTCTTTTAAGGAGCTACAAACCACCTTAACAAATTTCGGTCATGGATGGATAGATCGAGCTGGATGGGTGCTCGTTGCTGCCCTTTGAGTCCGCCCGTGATCTATCTTTATAACTGCATGTCTTACATGTGTAATTTCACTGGCTGAGTCAGGGGGCAGAAACGAGCGCGCATACAGCTTTGCGCACAGCTAACAGGCACAGAAAAAGTGCCGTCCGCCATCTTGGCTCTGCGCTTGTAAACAAATCTGCACAAGCCACGCAAAGTCAGTTTTAATACTATATTGCAAACGTTTCATAACACCACGTTTATGTAAGGCAACAGAAAGAGGTTTGAGGGTGTAGGTCATGTTTTCACTTTCGCATTTTTTCCTCGGGAAACATTGCAGTCAAAGTGCTGCCAAGTAGATATTCCCAGAGATTCTCAATGGACTGACTCGTGTGGTGCTAACTTACTTACAAGCCGGGCTAACAAACAGCCAGGTAGAGTCAAGAACACAAAAATGACACTATCTGGACCACATTTCTTCCACGGTTTTATATTGCCACAGACTCCAGACACTCGTAAATGTAAGTGTATAGCATCGCAGATCAACTCACCCCTGGACCAGCCCTCCGCGGGAGCCGAAGCGGCCTCCCCGGCCCCTGCCACGGTCTCCTCTAGACACAAACACAGTAACGTTAACACAACAAAAATTATCACATACATGCAAACAATGAACAGGAATGACGCCTTAACGTATCAGCCAACAAGCTACTTCGTCCCATTAGTTGGAAATACAAAATAATTTGCTCAACTGTTACACGCAAAGTTACTTTCACTCTGAATCAAATGAATGACCACCTAGGTCGCCAACGTCCCTCTATAGACTAAGTAACTTCAGTCAGACAAACATTACAATTTACTTCGCGGTTAAAATATGTAAATCAAACATCTCACAGCAAAATACACTCTGAATAACAATATTTGGTTCTCCGCTGGCAGAGACAGTTAGCGTTATTCATCATGTATAACAATGGGCGCTAGCTAACGTTAGCTATATTCAGGTAACTTAAAACTAAGGACTAGCTCCAGCCCTTCAGTCTTTAGATACATCTTTACAATGGGATTCTATGTTAAATTATGTGAAAATAAAATTGCAATAAAAGTACCTCATTGCGTACGACGTTTTGATATTTAAAAGCACAAATTCAACGAGAAAATTCCACCGTCCCGGCTCCGCGTTGTCTTCAATGCTATTAGGTAAATAAAGCTTCCGGTGTACAGGGAAGTAAAGGGAACCATCGTCCCGGGTTTCAAAATATTTTTCAGCTTGTTAGGTAATTTCCCATGGCACAATATTGAGCTATTTAACAATAACTGCCAAATAATTTACGTGTATTTATTTTTTTATTTATCAAATTTCAATGACTTATTTATTTATTTCAAAATTTGATTACTGTTTATTTATTTATTCATTTATTTATTGATAACGAGGACATAGATCACTTGACACTATTTAAATAGCAATCTGAGTTTTTAACTTACACTTTAAATGTATTCGGACAAGTAATTCTCTAGGATTTTCTTTTTTTTTTACTGCTTACTTATTTATATAATGTGTTCCCCTATCCCCTTGCTATTGTAACACTGCAAATTTCCCCGCTGTGGGATCAATAAAGGATTATCTTATCTTATTTTGAAATCAATAATAACAAATCATCACTATCTATCTATCTATCTATCTATGCGGAGGGAGAGAGACAGACAGATACATATATAGGCAGATTGATAGATTGAGAGATTAATAAAAAACACTGTCAGAGCTGAATGTTGTAATGCTTGGGGTAAATCATATCTGTATACAGCATGTGCATAGAAATTAATCAATTTTGTAGTTAATGACATCCAGCACCAGGACCTGTTATGCATTGACTGAGTTACTATATTTAAACATGCATTAACACATGTGCTCTTTCTTATTAAGAAAAACTCAAGTACAAAATCATATTCAGAACTAAGATGGGATAAAAAGCTGGAGGATTTTTCATTCATAGCTTAAAATCTACAATTTTAACCAATCTTTGATCTAGAAATTACTAGATGGTTATCCAAATATTTTAGGTGTTAAATTCTTGCTTTATTTGTAATACAATTTGTTTTTCTCAACTGAGTCCCAGAAAGAAGTCATTAATGTCCAAACAACTAGTTTTGAAGGCGCCCAGTGGCTCAGGTACCCAGACCAGCCACAGGGTGTCCTTAGTGTCCCCTCCTTAGAGCTCTGGTTCACTTACATTGGTTCAGCTGGTCAAGGGTCCATCTTGGATGTCCTCCAAAGGTCTTTACAAATGTTGTCACAGATCTGTCCTGTGACTGTGTAAACAGGTAGAAACCGCATGACATTTGAATTGTATTTATAATTGTGATTTCTGAGTCTTGTCTGGGTCATATGCAAAGCATTCAGCAGCACTTGACCATACCCAATGATATGCCTGATATGCAATTGATAACACTTGTGCTCTTTGGCAGCCAAAAATATAATTTGTATCTGATACTTCTCCCAGCACTTGGTCCCGTATTGCACTTGGTGTTACAATTAAATGAAAAAATAATAATAATAGTAATAAATACTTTTCACTATTTTAACTCATTTCCATCCCATAATATAAACATACTTAGTAATAACTGTAAAAAATGTATTACAAATAAAGCAACATTTTTTTTTATTATTATTTTTATGTGTCACAAAGTAGAAAAAGAAACTCCACGCACAGGCTACTTTGCATTGTCTATACCATAAGTGAAAGTCACATGTTTTAAAATATTAGTCTTGGTTGTTATCTTCTTGGAATTTCAATTTGATAAATTAAGCCACCAATTTGCGCCTTTTTCTTTCTAATTTTTTTTAATCACTGTTTTTTTGACTGCTTCACTTCTTTCTTTCAATTAAGAAAACATTGAATTTACAAAATAAAGTACATGGGGAAAAAATGTCAAATTTCCCCACAGTCGGTCAATTTACAAAGATCTGCTGTACTTAAGTACAATTTTGAGGTGCTGATGCTTGCTTGAGTGTCTCCATTTTGTGAGATTTTATACTTTTACTCCATTGCATTTCAGAGGGAAATATTGCACTTGGAAATGCAATACCTTTATCTGATGGCTGCACTTGCTACTTACCTTGCAGAACAAGGTTTTACATACCAAATGTACAACAAGCATATACTGTTGGCTAGTTTAAACTAGCCAACAGTATATGCCAACAGCCATCGCTTTGGCACCCCCTCTGGTGTGGCGCCCCTATGCGCTGCACCAGAGGGCGCCACTGTATGCACTACAGGTTATTCATTCATTGATTGATTTTTTACTTTTGATTGTATTATTTACTACTAATACTTACACTTTTACTTAAGTAAAATCTTGAATGCAGGACTTTTACTGGAGTAATTTTCCATTATGGTATGGCTACATAATTGATATTACAGATTTGAATAATTTGAGTAGTTTTCAACTACTGATCAGTCGCAGTGATAATAGTAATAGTAGTAACAGTAGTTGTAGTAACAACAGCATTAGTAGCAGTAGAAGTAGTAGTAGCTGCAGTATTAGTAGTTAGTAGTAAAGCATACGCAAACACAGTTTAGCCCAGTAACATACAGTTGATATTAGCTGTGTGGATGACTGTGAAAGCATGCAAACAAAACAGTAAAAACACTGTGGTTGTTGTTCCAATAGATTTTATCAGTTGTAGAAAATGTTTTTATTTTTCTCAGGGAATATGTTTGTCAATATACTGTTTTACAGAGCAAAACTCTGAACTGTGATTGTCTTAAGACTAAATGATTTCTTAGTACCCAGTGAGACTGGTGACATGAGTCAAGTCACCGGTCTCACCCCATCTTATGTTTACAGTTTACACCATAGATAATCTGGTGGTACCTGAATGAATTGTGGAACCAAGTAGTGGCCACATGAGAAATAAATGTATAATTTTGCTATATATTTTGAGGCTAAAACTTTTAGATTTTTTAAAAAAATATTTTCATAATTTTGTGTGCATAATTTCAGCATTCATGTGAACATCACATGGCCACAAGTAAAATGTGCACACAAATTTTTAAAGTGTGTGCTTGATTTAGCACCTTCATCAGGTTTTAATCTGATTTCCTTTGGTTGAATTTCAAATAATTATAATAATTGTCAATTTATGATGTGTACATATTTCACATCTGTTTCTCAGTGATCTCCCAAGGTGCTATGTTTGACTTGTTTGACAAGAAAGCCTGACAATGGGGTTTACAGCAAACCGCTATTTTTGCAGTTAAACTAAAGATTAGACAATAATCATAAGACAAAGTTTACTCAACACAAGCATATTTACATGAACTAAATTAAGCTCACTTTTACTAACCAAAGTAAATAGCAAGGGTGTAGATGAACCATACGCACCTTTATAGTATGTGAATTGGAGGTAATTTAGAAGAGGAGTGATTCTTTTCCGGCCCAGCCTCTTATCCCTGCCCATACTCAACTTGAATGAATAAAACCCTTGAGAATGAAAGCCACAAAACCTTTATGTAATCGAACAAGGATATAACACAGACCCACAAAGCAATATCAAAGTGCTGAAAATTTTGTACTTGCAGACTAAATTTATCTGGCTTATAATTAAGATGCTACAACAACTGAGATGGCCGTGGATCAACACTCTGTGCTTAGTGATTTTTTGTATTTCAGGTAAGAAACTTGCATTTAAACTTTATAAGTGATTGTAAAGAATAAAATATTTGATGAAGCTGAGACTTGTAGCAGGGCTTTTGATATTTAATGCAATGAAGACGGATGACTTGCTTAAAAACACAAGGTATACTACTATATACAGAATTAAACAGAAATATTCTGGTGATTCCTTTAAATTGGTCATGTTCACAAGTTTGGTTTTGAGACGATTGATTTTATATGATGCTCCTTTAGTAGCAATATTCATGTACTGTGATGACTTGAGCAAGACAAGTGTCTAGCCAATTGGAAACCTGATTTTACCCAATTTTCTTAAAAAAAAAAAAAAAAAAGCCTATCATGGTCCAACTGTATCTGGAGACACTTTTGCCAATGTTGGTGACAGATTTTCCTTCACTTCAAAAATGTCCCATTTTGAAGAGTCTTCAACATGGGAAGTGATATGCTATCGTATATGATTATTATAAATTTAAGTTTAAATTTACAACTTTTGGAAATTCCTCCAATATGAGGCTGTAATCAGTGCAATACTGTATACAGTAAGTCTAATTTTTTCATGTTACCAGAATATATTTATGGATTTATAGTGTTTTTTGTGTTATGAAACCCCTCTGTCACTTGTCATCATTTATGTCTTGATGGCACCAAGATGCCAGGAATCCAAAACTTTACCCAGAGCTTTATAGTGACAAACCAGATCTGGAAACATCGGTGTATGTGATTAATATTGTACTGGCAGGTGTTTCTGTCTAATTGCTTATATGTCACATTGGACCTGTAGGTCCTGTATCTGGCCAGTCGGTTCCCCAGTGTGGCTCTTATGCATCGCTGTTTCTCAGTGGTCCTGTACAAACCAAGTCTTACTATCTGGCTATGGAGATCACCAACAGAAAATTCACCCCTGCACTTCTCAACCCCTCATCTGAAGAATATCAGACCATGTATAAAGAAGTTAACAACTTGGTAAGATTAATAACTATAGTAATGATACTATCAATGCCAAAACTGTTACTGGTGTCAATACCAAAACCATAGCAGAAGCAATACCTAGACTAATGCCTACACCAAGAAATGCATTTGTATTCAAGATACAGTGATATATCTATATATCTATATCTATGTGTGTGTGTGTGTGTGTGTGTGTGTGTGTGTGTGTGTGTGTGTGTGTGTGTTCGTATATA
>OMLF01057303.1:0-10867 GCA_900302615.1 Holocentrus rufus | reverse complement strand
ACAACCTGCAGGCAGAGAGGGCAGGTAGCGTGCAGCGGTCTGTGTCCAACCATCTGCTCTGCAAAGAAAAGAAATATGCATTATTTTATTCCACTTGGCAAACAGTGGTTAATTTGACCAAACCTGACGTTTGCATGTTCACAAACACACAGAGAAATGCACACACACACACACACACACACACACACACACACACACACATACACATTATCCATTAGGTATTATCTATACCTATGTATGTATGTATGTATGTATGTATCTATCTATCTATCTATCTATCTACTTGTCTTAAAAGGTTTTATTTCATTGTTACTTTATGCAAGAAATAGAAGTAGCTATCATTTGCATTACAGTGAATGAGCCAATATGCAGAATGTTTTTCTCAAAATGGCATTGAAGACTAGAACCAGCCGAGGGCAGTCTCAGCTACCCACGTAGTTCCTCATTTTATCACGAGTTAGCAGGATAAGTATGCATCAAGGGCTGCACTTAGATCAAGCAGCTCTGAAACACATTCATCAAGATATCAGCCATTACCCTGAGTTGAGCAGTATTGCTGTTTATGAAAATCTGATTTAAAGTTTAGCTTTTTTTATCAGAGTTTTGCAGGATTTTGAAGATATGAGGTTTGAAACAGTTCTTCACTGATGGATCTAAAGAGGATTTCCCCCCCAATCTCAGCAACTTCCATCTTGAAATTGTAAAGTAAGCAGTGGAATGCTGTAACTTTTGACAATAATGAGCAATGTAGGACATACAGACCCCATAACCTGCTTGGGAATATTATCCCATATAGACAACAGGGGAAATTCTGACTTCCCGCTATGATAAAAATGTAGGGATGGCCTTTCAAGTCATAATTCAAAGAATAAAATTCAACACCAGTGAGAATGCAGTAAACTGACACCACATCACTCACTATGGTGGCATACACTCAAAACTCTACACAGTAGTACTTTAAAGTTCAGGTTCAAGGTTGCCATTTGCACAGCTTACATCTAGTAGCCCAGCATTGAAATGCTTAGGATGAAGTGCAGGTGGCAGTGACTGTGCATGAGTGGGAATATGCAGTAGTTCCACAACATTAGCAGCAAGTGAATGCAGAATCGATGACTGTTCAGTAATCTGATGGCCTGTAGGTAAAAACTTTTCATTAATCTGCTGTTTGTTGACTATATACTCCAGCAGCGGCTCCCAGATGGCAGGGCAGAAAGTTTTTTTGTTTTTTTGTTTTTTTCTCCGCAGCTTGGCTACAGTCCTTTGTTATCTTACCCTTCCTTATCACCCTGACCAGTAGATGAATTCCATCTGTATAGCTTTGATCTCACAAATGGAGAAACCTCAGCACTACACAGTGATGCAGCCAGCCATGTGTATGGTAAATCTGTTTAAGTTTTGAGGATGCTAGCCACCATGCCAAATTGCTTAAGCCTCTGCAGCAAATAGGGACACTGGCAGACCTGAGGTCATCTGAGGTGTATACACCCAGGAATTTGAAGCTGTTAACACCTTCCACTTCTGTTCCGTTCATGCGTAAGGCAGCTTGCCTCCTTCTTGTGACTTCCTATTGTCTACAATCTTCTCTTTCCTTTGTCTTGCTGATGTTGAGAGAGAGTTTGTTGTCACAGCACCATTCTGGCAGAACTCTGACCTCTCGTATAGACCATCGCATTATTATTAGAGATGAGGCCTACAATTGTTGTATCGTCAGCAAACTTAAAGGCGATGTTTGAGCTGTGCTTTGCAGTCGTATGTGAACAGGGAGTACATTAAAGGGTTGAGTACGTGTTAGTGTCAACGTGTCTATGTCACTGCCAATCCTCACCACTTGGGGCCCAACTGTCAGTTTTACCAGAACTACAGGGTCCAGTTACTTAGAAGGCTCAGCCCCAGATCCTATAGCCAGGCGATGAATTTGGCAGGGATGATGGTGTTGAAAGCTGAGCTGTGATCAAAAAACAGCATCCTCACATAGGTGTCCCTCTTGTCCAGAGGTTATCCAAATTGTAATGGATCTAAGGCAGTTGGAGTAGCTGCAGGTTTTGACAAGCTGCAAGAGGTAATTCATTATCACAGAAGTCAGTGTAACAGTGTGATAAGTCATATAGGTAGGAGACATGAAGTTTCAAGGTTGTGGGGTGACTGGGGCAATGGTGGTCTTCTTGAAGCACGTGGGAATCACTGATTTTAGCAAATCTGGACAGGGCCAGGGATGCCATTCTAGCGTACTGGTGCTGACCCTGGTGCTTGTGTAAGCTGACCCTCTTAAAAGACCTACTCACATTTGCCAAGGTTAGGGCTAGTGAGCAGGGATCATGGCCAACAGATATTTTCAGAACAGCAGAGGTGTTATTTGCCTCAAAGCAAGCATAGAAGGTGAATGTGCACATGTTGCTGCCGCGCCTCCCTTTGTAGTCTGCAATTGTGTCCAG
Organism: Holocentrus rufus; assembly: GCA_900302615.1. NCBI lineage: Eukaryota > Metazoa > Chordata > Actinopteri > Holocentriformes > Holocentridae > Holocentrus > Holocentrus rufus. Next base: position 8,435 of record OMLF01057303.1, on the reverse strand, counting down.
GCCGCCGCACCTGCATTTGAGATTGAAGCTTTACTTGAGTTGCACTCCTCTCTGTCCCTGCAGTCCCTCTTGTCCATATTTTAACTTTAGGGACAAGTTTGTAATCCACAAAATCTGCTTTAAGGAATACCTCAACTACAAATTAAAGTTTGGTCATTATCTACTCAACTTCTCATCAGTCAAAACACCAGTGAAATTTATATCTTCATATATATTTATATATCTTCACTTAGCAAGCTAGGTAGCACTGCTACACGTTGTCCTTCCCAAAAACATCTAAAGTGGCTGGGTCCAGTTCTTTCAAAGTGGGTTCCAAAAATGTACAAACTGGAAGCTGGAATTGATATGTTCATTTCTGGGTGGATTATTAATTTAAGTTAGATTTTCACCATTGCCTGACCTTAAATCCATCAAAACACCTGGGATAGTTATACATTTACATGTTAATTTTAAATGTTAATAGTAGTACTTACAGTTGCTAATCTACACTAAGTAAGTGCTGAAACAAGCTTATCATTAACATAACATTAGGTCTTGTTTAGGAAACAATTTTTTACTGTGTTGGAAAAAGTATGTGATGTCTGTGTTTCTCACAATTCTATCAGATCTTCAAAACAAAATATGGAATTGATCAGGACTGCATTGTTCTATATTGATCTGCTTTGGTCTAAATATTACATAGTCTAGAAACAATCCAGCCCCAATAGAGGCTTTGTAAAGAGATAAAGAAGGAGAGCAGTAAAAAGCCATACAAACACAGATTTAAACAAATCCAAGCACAAGAGACATGCAACAGCCATTTTTCAGGCTGTGCATGGACATAGGGCTCTGTTTTCATAAACTAAGAGCCATATGGTTGCACAAGCTCACGCTGCTGACTCACTTGGGTGGACCCAAAAGGCTTTTGGTAATTATGTAACTAAAAAAATATCACAGCCTGTTGTCGATTACGAATTCATTAAGTTCACAAATTGTGGGCACACATGTCAATTTACAATGTTCCTGATTCATTAACACAGACACAGAGGTAAGAACAAAATTAGCCATAGGCCATGCATATTAATGCACACCAACAGTAACACAATACACACAGTAACGTGTTCACAAGTAGCTTGAGAATAAAACAGGTTTCCATTATTTTGTTAGTTGCCTGTAGTTTGTTTACTGGAGACGCTTGTTTGGTTGACTGCCAATTTTTAAGGAACTAAATCAACATTTCTCCTTTTATCTGGGGTGAAAAATCATCATAATTTAATGAGAAAAAGGAGAATTTCGGGAGAAAAGTCAGAAATTTGGGAGAAGAATATTTTTCTGAGATCAAATATACGAGAAAAAACAAAAAAATTCTGAAATTCAAACATTGATAAAACCCTAACTCTTATATGGCAGAAAAGTATTGTTGCATGGACCTCTATCAGCGTAATGCTGCAGTTCTACCACACCTAACATCACTGTAGGGTGTGGTCATAAGTGTGCTCTGGCACATAAGGGTGCGCTGTGCTCTGACCACACCCAACAGTTATGAAGAATGCAAAATGAAGCACAACTACATCACTACAGCAAAGTAAAAATTTCAAATACAAGATGTCAACAAAATCTAGATTTTTTGCTTGGGTTTTATCACCCTTTAAGTCAGAAAAATGCAAGTGTTTTTCAGGTGTAACCATAATGACATTTTCAAAAAAAGACAACAATTTTATTTATGTATGTAGCATGATCAATCAACGCATGCTGCCCAAAACGCTATCATCCCAACCAAAGACATATGTTGTTTACACTTGCCCAGCTCACAGCAATATCTCTCAATAGTCTGTAAGCTTATTATATGACTTTGGACAAAAAGCTTTACGTCACTTTCCAATGAAAAATTTGTATCTCTAATTTTGGTGATTTTCATATTTTAACTTAAGCATTTACCTGCTCCTCTGTGACTTCAGAAAGTTCTACAACCCTTGGGGTTATGAAACCTTTACAAAACTAACGTTATGAATTAAAAATGTGCAGTTCTCAAGGTAAAAACAAGACTGTTCTTCTTAGTTTCTGAAAAGTTGACATTTTGGAGATACATGATTTTCACTGGACAGCAGTGATTAAAAATAAATAAATAAATAAATAAAACTACACCTGCAATTGCCAGCTTATATGTGTCATACTCCTCAGTGCATCACAGTTTTAAAACTAGTGGGGTAGGAGGAGTGGAGCTGCAGCTATCAATATCATCATGTTTTAAAAGGGTTGCATTAAGCTTCATTTTCATGTGATTGATAATACAACGTGGGGTACATAATGAGAATTCTTGAGGCAGTTTAGTCATACAGCCTGAAGGCCTGTTACATATTACATATTTCAAAGTGCTTGACCTATGCAAGCTGTTGCTTACATAGTACATGCATTGTAGTCTAGTCTAAGTCTAGATATATTTTTTCCACATGGTGGAAATTATACTTCAGTGGGCAAAAACATTAATGTGATGCTGCATCACCTTCTACATTTGCATGCTTTGCATAGTTTATGTATTTATAGTCCACACAATTAATGTACTTGTTTTACAAGAATCTGGTGCTGATTGCACAAGATGCATACCAGGTAGCCACATGGAAAACAAAACTTGTCTACATATACATGTTTATTTTAGCAGATGTAAAATTAAATGTATACACATTCATGTGTTTAGTTAATGCTTATAGCCTGCATTTTGTTAACAACTGCAGGAGTAACATTAATGTGTGTAGGTGTTTCACGATTATTACATAATTGCCTGATTGTGATTATTTGAGCTAACTGTGATTATTTTGCATTATCGTTAGATTCAGCAATATCTCCATCCGAAGTCAGGGGGATTTTAAGTCAGTGTTAAAAATGTGGAAAATAGAAACATCCCATGTTTGACAGTGAAATGCTATAAGACCAATAATGCTCGCAATTTTTTCTATCAGTTCAACTTTTCAAGGCCATTGAAGCTCAAAGGTCATATATGACTTTATATTTGTGTTGAATATTAACAATATGGGTATCTCTTATCAGTTCAGTGATATGGCCATTATAAATGTTCCCTATGTACCAGCATTGGGCTGAAACTGTGACCTTACCATGTGACCCCGACCTCTGGCAGATTCTTAACAAAATCTAATCACTTCCTCCGTATCCTAAACCCTTCAATCTAAAATCTCAGCGTACGTTTCAATGATGTCTATCATGAAAGGCTTCTTGACCTTGGGTTCAACCTTTCAAGGTCACAGAAGGTCAAAGGTCAAGTTACCAAGAGAAAAGTCATATGTGACTTATATTTATGTTATAATAATAGCCATATGCGCATCTCTTACCAATTCAGTGATATGGCCATTATTAATATCAAATATTGTTTGCAATAAAGGGGCAGCAAACTTGCATAACAGTTAATACATAAATGATACGCCTTACATGACTTACATGAAAATAAAGATGACTCAGAATGCTATAATTTCTGTTTTTCTCAAAGTGGACGAAACATAAACTGTTTTTCTGTCTTCGGTTTTGCAGCTTAACAGTGTCTACAACTGCCATGACATCTGTGTATGTCCAACATATTCCTTCTATGGAGGTGTTACAGCAATGACTTTCAGGTATGAAGACCTGAATATTGTTGATTTTTCAACCTATTTTGTCATGCCTAGCGTGGAAGAATTGTGTTTTGGGTGTAATCTACTTGTGTAATCACAGAGAAAGACTCTTGATCAAGATCAAAAATTGAAAATGAAGTTGTGTATTACTTGTGCTTTTCTCTCATTCCTCTCATTCACAGATCCGGATCTGTAATCGCAAATGCAACTGTAGCCTTCCACACAGCCGGAATCAATCATATGATCGTTCATGCAATCTTTGTTAGCAATGTGAATAAAACACACTCACCTCTCCAACTTAATTTGGAATACACAAAAAGTAAGATTAAATTTTGTATACATAATTCCCATTTTTTGTTTCCACTGTAATATATGTTATTTAACTTGTATTCTCAATATTTCACTTTATTTTCAATTATTTTTCATTTCTGCAGACACACCAGCAGTACGAGTTACTATACCAGCTACCACCACAACAACCACAACCACCACCACCACCACAGATCCTACAACAACTTCAATGCCAACTGCCACAACCACAACTGCAACCACAACTACCACTACCCCCATGCCCACAACTACCACTACCATAACACCCACAACTACCACTACCCCCATACCCACAACTACCACTACCATAACACCCACAACTACCACAACCCCCATACCCACAACTACCACTACCATAACACCCACAACTACCACAACCCCCATACCCACAACTACCACTACCCCCATACCCACAACTACCACTACCATAACACCCACAACTACCACAACCCCTATAATCACAACTACCACAACCATAACACCCACAACTACCACAACCCCCATACCCACAACTACCACTACCATAACACCCACAACTACCACAACCCCTATAATCACAACTACCACAACCATAACACCCACAACTACCACAACCCCCATACCCACAACTACCACTACAATAACACCCACAACTACCACTACCATAACACCCACAATTACCACAACTCCCATAGACACAACTACTACAAGCATAACACCCACAACTACTACAACCACAATGCTCACAACTACTACAACCCCCATACCCACAACTACCACAACCACAGCACCCACAACTACAACTGCAACACCCACAACTACACTGACTACTACCCCAGAGCTTACACCAACCATAACTTCAACTCCTATAGCTACTGCCACAACAGATCCAGCTATTACAAGAACTGCAAGTGACACAACTATGTCAACTTTTACAACTACAACCTCATCAGCTCCAGTGTCTTCCTCAAGCAGAATGACTCTAGAAACCACGGTGGTTTCAACTACCAAGGGGAGTGCAAACAGAAATGGTAGTGATACTTACACAACAGATGGAAGAGGACATAACCCAACAGCAACACAACAAACCGCTACCAGAAATCCAGATGATAAACCAACAGACCCACAGAGTCTTTTTACTGAAAAACCCACTGATCCATCAGGTGATGGCGGCAGTGGCTCCAGCAACTTGGTACCTGGATGGGGCATTGCTCTTTTAGTATTAGCTTCCGCTATCTTGTTGCTGCTTATAATCATCTTCATCATGATGGTGAGTTATCAAGCAACTTTCCTGAACATGTTACATAATATTTTTTCTATTTCACAGCTCATCTCTGTATGATGGACCAAAACCGTTCATTTTCTGTAGGTGACAGTTGAGTCTAGAAATGGAACATAAAAGACCTAAAGCAGACACAAAGAACCAAGATCTGGTTGAATGTAATCTGACTGAGGTGCTATAAATCTGTTCACTTGGACATTTGTTTGTTCAGTTAAAAATGATAAATATTATAAATAAATATGAAATATATTTATTTAAGCTTTATTTAACCTGAGAGCCAGTTGCCATTTACAGTGACGACCTGGCAAAATGTAGTTGTATGCTGCTCTTTGCATTGTCTATGCTCTGAACTTTTGTCTAATCTCATGTTCTTGTGTTTCAGGTGGTTCGCTGGTGCTGTGAGAGACCAGAAAGGGATTGCATGGATGCCACTGAAGATCCATATTATAATGAAAATAAACAACCTCCCCAGGCACCTCTGCCAGTATACTCCCCGCAAACGCCACAGAAATCATCGTCAGCCCCAGTCATCGTTGTAAGTGTTGCAAAGCTACTTTAAAATTCATGAGTATTGTACATGTGTATTATGTGCAGTGACACATCGTTTCTTTATCTCAATATCATACATTACTTTATGTGTGAAATTACACAGTGGACCCTTGTTTAAAGGAATACTCTATTGTTTTGGGCAAAATACCCTTTGTTCGATACCATTTGTACCTCTGTACGTCCTCTGGTTCGGTTCCTAAGGGTAGCATTTTGTGACTTGAAGACTTGAAGTCTACAAGAGTCATTAGCCTAGCTCTGTTAAAATGAAAAAATAACAACTAACAGCAACTCAGAAGCTGGCTTATTTATACAATATCATGTGTATTTGAAATACATTTTTATAAATACATTTATAAATACTTTTTTTTTAAACGACAGTAATTTTAGGAGAAGTTAGACGATAGGAACTAACTAGTGCTGACAGTACCTAATGTTTAACTTCTCCTAAAACAACTCCCTTTTTTTTTTATTCCAAGATGTGTATTCGATTAGCGTGTAACACAAATGATACATTGTGTAAATAAGACAGCTTCAGAGTTGCTGTAAAGGTTATTTTTTCACTTTGACTGAGCTAAGCTAATGACCCCTATAGAGTTCAAATCTTCATGCTACGCTAGCATAAAATAGTACTCATTGGAATCAAACCAGTGGATGGACAGAGGTGAAAGTGTTATTGAACACCATGTCTCACTCAGGGTAAGTTGGAAAAAGGTTATTTTGCCCAAAACGCTGAAGCATTCTTTTAAATTTCAAACATGTTTTCATAATTCGAGGATATTTTAGATGGACAGATAAAGGGCCACAGCACTTTTCATCAATCTTTCAGCTATTTCTGGGTGCCAAAGGAATCTGGACATATGGCTTATGTTTCAAATATTGTCAAAGATTAATGACTTCCAAAAGACTCCAACCAATATCCGGCTGAACATTACGTGCTGATATTTCATTGTCATGTGCTCCTTCCAGCTTGTTGGGATTTCATTGTATTTCTATAAGGACGCAGCTATAACTACACATGTTTAAATGCTCTGTGTCAGTACAAACTTAGCTGCACTTTATATTTTTCAAATTATAAAACAAAGTATCAAGTGGTATCTCAAAGTTTTTTATTGGTTAGTGTTATTACTCTTAAGCCTCTTTGAATAGTCTTTCATATGTCTAGAAGTTAATGTGGCACTGCCCGAAATTTTGCACTGACCAAGCTAAAATTTTCACATTGGCTGGAATTTGAATGATGTCTCACAACTCTTTCAATAGGGGGACACACCCAAAAAGAACAGAACAGGCTTCTACGCAGTAAATCCCTGAGATTCTTTGGATGAATGGAAGCTATGTGGCAACAGGTACTCAATTCATATAATTGTAAATTAATAATTGTAAATATTGTATTAATTGTATTACTGTAAGTCATCAGTCATACTCAATATGGTTCATCTGTTCAAATACACTGAATTTTAGATTTTTACCCATTATTTTTTTAATATAAATGTCTTTCTACAAACTAGAAAGCCGATTGCCAAACTTGTGCTCTGAGATCACAGACAAATCCAAACTCTGTAATTATCCTATTGGCAATAAATCTCAGTTTTGATAGAGAAAATGTATATTCCCCTTAATACCAGCACATTGGAAGACTGGTGAGATGTAAAGATAACCTTTTAGCAATTACATTTTTATCTTATTTGATTGTCTAAGTTAGTTGATTAATATCCCCATTCAAATACTAAGATGACAATGACAAACAACAGTGAGTTATACCATGTGTTGTAAAGGTTCTGTGTAAGAATCTTGTAGAGAATATTATCTATTGTGGTAATGCAATTCTTTTTAGAGGTCTCCAGAAATTATGTATGAAGTGTATTAAAGGATGTCAAAGGCTTTTAGATCAATGTTTTAACAATACCATCTTATTTATTTAAAGAGACCCAAATGACCAATTATGTTGAGTTATGTGTTACATCATGTGTTAGTCACTGAATGTTAAGTCATTAAGCGTTTTAACAATAAAGCAATTAATATGTTTGTGCTTGTAATGCAATTACAGTTAACGGGCATGCATGGAAAACATTTACAGTTGTTGTTGAAAATCATGAAAATCATGCTCTTGATCCAGTTCAGCCAGCTTATTCAGATTTGTTATTGTCCTTCCAGGCACCTTGCAGTGGATGAACGGTACAAAAAGCTGGACTCCATCAACAGTGAAAGGCCTCTGTAGATAGTGCATAGCATATTTTAAATCTATTGATGAATGAAATAATCACAGTAAATTATATTTATTATACTGTTATTTTTATTGTTGTATTTCAGTTTGATACTTTCAGTTTCATATTTTGTATAATTCTGCTAATATACAATAAATATACACTACTTATACAGATCTATAAAATATTATATGTACTGTAATTATTTCATACAATATGCTGATGAACTTTGACAAATATATGATATAGAGTGTAATAATAAAAGTCCAAATAATGAATACAGGTTTACCAGTTGACATCAATAGTCAGATATACTCAGCATTTATTGCAGCAAGTGCCATTACTCTGTAATGGGCTCTTTTGCTTTTTGGCTTTATTTAATGGACGTTTCTCTGTTGGATTTTAGGAACACATTATGATTAACTTTATTCAAATAGAGGGAAATTTACAGTGAAACATTATTACTTTGTCTCAATATTCTTATCAAATTATTGC
>OMLF01057302.1:0-10000 GCA_900302615.1 Holocentrus rufus | reverse complement strand
CGTGTTCTATCTACCAACAGGGGGCATTACACTTGTTATATATCACACTGAGACGTAGAAATGATAGAAAAAAAGAGCATGCAAACATTGTTTTTTTTTTTGTTTTTTTTTTAAAGAAAGCTGAGTAAGCTGAATCTGGTGGAGACTTTGCCTTGCTGGGCATTTCATGATCAAAGATCTTGACCTAAATATAAATGTAGCCATGAAAAATGGTAATTACTTACTAGAGAAAAGAGTCGTTAGAGTCGTTTTGATTATTTTGAACATAGAAATAGTATTAATAATTCCTGTCCTTAGGCAGCATTCATGTCTGTAGCTTTACTAAAACCGTATTATTATATAAGCTTATTTGAATAAACCTGAAAATGAATGATCAAAGAAATCACAATTTGGACCTTTACTGCAAAAAAAAAAAAAAAAAAAAGGAGGAAAAAAGGGGCATGACTCACCTAGTCTACTTTACACTAGTCTACTCATTTACGCTCTACATACAACTTATGCACATGGGGGCAGTGATTGGATCATTTAAACCGTGGCGTGATCTGTACACAGCTATTTTTTAAATTCAGCTGCTACTGCTGTTGTATCAGATCTACAATCTACAATAGGGGACAAACCCATTTAGCCCAATATATGGGATGTCCTGGCTAATATGGCACAGTTGGCAGTCCTATATGGGAGTAACTACTTGTTCAAAGTGTTGTTTGAAGCCATCCATGGTTGACGTTTTCTATGGGCTTTGGTTGCTCCTGATCAGCTGTTTCACACTTAGCACTCAGGAATGGAGTGATGATGTATCTTCATGTTTTGCGAACACTGCAGGGTTGTGATCATGAAGCCAGCAATGTGATGAATGTCATTCACTTTGGATATTTGGATATTCACTTTGGATATTTACCCATTGAAATATTCTCTAGTGCTGGACTGAACAAAAAAAGATTAATTTAATCTAAGATTAGTTCAAATCAGAGTTTAGTAAAACTAGATTTAAAAAGAGCAAATCCAGATTTAAAATTAAGAAGAGCTCTGTTGCATGATTAAAAACTAATCCTGGTTTACTAAAATCAAGTTTAGTGCTTTAAACTGAATAATTAAAGTTAAAGTTAAACCAAGATGAAGATGCTTGCTCACCAAAAAAGGAACTAGTAATCAAACCTTTTAGTCTTAAAAAGGGCTGACTTGCATGCTGTCAGAAACTACAAAGTATAAATGAGAAAAAAAGTTGTATCTGTTGAGAGGTTTGCTGTTGAGTTACACAGGGCAATATGGTCAAATTATAGAAGATAAAAAGCAACATAAGAAAAAGAAAAAAATAGACCTAGGTTTAAAAGTTAAACCTACTCCAGTGTAAGTTTAAAGTTAATACCGGATCAGAGTTTAAACTGAAGTTTTAAGTTTTGGTGCAACATGATTACATTTACATGATTTATCGGTAAAAGACAATTTAATCTGGTTTAAAAATTAATCCTTGTTGGTGCAATCCAGCCTAGTTGTATTAGTAGTCATCTGTATCTGCAATCTTTTTTAAAGACCATGTATACAGCAATAGAAGACCTTCACTGCTCTGGTTGCTCACAGTATTTGACAGGACAGTCATGGAGCCAAGTAAAACTGGGCTTCCAATAAAATGGCTGCCTGGCCTCCAGCTCTGGACATAAACACACATGCCACTGGTGGTCATGGCTGCCATTTCTGTGGCACCAAGCTAATACTGGAAAAAGCCATGCTTGAGTCCTGCTTTAACAGCCATTCTTAAGCCGTCCTATAAACATGCCAATCAAAATATCCAGAGCTCATGTTTCTGCGGGCAGAGTATTAAAAACTGAAATTCAACAACCAAGCAGACACTGAGGTCAAATCAGTCAAACTAAGAACACATATGAACACCGACCTCGCATCCGTTTATTAAAACATTTCCTCTTGAAAAAAAACACTTAAAATAGATTCTCAAGCTAATTTCAGATTTATATGGTCCAGCCATAAAAAGGCTCAAGTAAGTGATCTCAGTGTGGAAATGTGTGCAACTGGAAATGTGTGCAACAGACAAGACTGCTTCACTCACCACATATTCGAAGACCAGAGTCAGGGTTTCCTTGGTGTGGATGATGTCATGGAGCAGCACAATGTTGGCGTGTTTCAGACCTTTCAGAAGAGATGCTGCAGACAGACAGAGAGTCGCAGAGATAAGTCACCCAAGCACATATTACTGGGAGGATGATGATCTATGCTATCATTGGCTGCATCATTATAATGCAACATGGACCTTCTACAAGCTATAGTAAATACAGAGGATTAGAAAAAGATTTATATAAAAAAGGAAAATGAGAGGAAGGGTGGAAGGTGGATTTACGGACCTATATTCTCACGCTAACTCGTCAATAATTTCATGATTAAATAGAAACTGTTAAGATGCAGAGGAGTTAGATAGTGCCTTGGGGAGGCAATCAAATCAGCCATTACTTGATACAGGCAAAGCTCTGTCCATTGTCTCAACTGAGGAGGCTGAGTGTGAACACTGCAATTAGCAGTAATAGTCAGTAGCCTAAGACCCACCATGCTGAAACCAGCAGTAGAAAGTGCAATGCGCAAATAAGTTTTCACAGGTTTTCAAAGATCTGATTGGACATTGACAGTAAACACCAAAGCCTTTTCTTCAGCAATTATGGCGACAAAATCGCAGGCAAACAAACAGTTGACAGAAATCTCTTCTGGTTACAGTGAAGCGGCATGGGGAATGGTTTTATTAGGACCAAATGCGAGAGTGGCATAATAAGTGCCGTTTTTATTATGAGACCGAAATGGGATTTTCAGACTGTTGCCAATGTGATTAATTTAGCAAACACAAAGTTCTTTTCCAAGGGCACAGAGGAGCTTTGACGGACAGACGGACAGCCAGCGAGTGATGGAGCTTCATGAATACATTCATCCTGTGTGAATACCTAAAGGACATACAAAAAAAAAAAAAAAAAATCATATCAAAGGCAGCTCTCCTCTCAGTAAGCAGTAGGTTAGCACTATAGTCAGGAACGCTGCCTCAAAGATCCTGTCACCAATTTAAAGATCCATGCCCCCCCACCCCCAACCTCCCCAAATCCCATCCCATCTTCCAACTGAAGTGAGCCTCAGCGACTGCATTTTTTATCAGCTTACACACACACACGCAAACACACACACCTGGGTCTCCTCTGGTCTCTCAATGTATTGCTTTCTTCACTGACAGTCTGTAATTCCATCCACGTATCTAGGCTGGGAGGTTCCTGCCCAGTAATTGCTGAATTAGTTCAATTTCAAAGTGCCTTTCTGATCTGCTCACAGGGAGAGTTTTGAGTGTGTGTGTGTGTGTGTGTAGCAGGAGCGCTGGATGGCTCTCACTTCATCAGCTCCGGCTCATACAGATCAAACAGACAAAATCATTTTCTCATCTGAATTAAAATGCCAGTAGCGCACGTGGAGGTGAACATGTCTTCTCACATGCTCTCACTCAGCATCAGTTAGCCATAAGACCAAAGACTTTGGCAGACCTTGAAGTGCTTCGCAAACTGGGAGGAGAAATCACGCTAGGACATGCTATGTACGGATGTTATGCATAAGGCCTGTGAGATGTATGAGCACAGAGCAAAATGAAAGTTCAGGTGTTGGCCTTGCTCATGGAGTCACACATCACAGACCCACAACAGCATTTGATCTTCAACTAAAACACCATTTAGCACGAGACCAAAGGTGGAGACAAAAAAATCACAATTACTCCTCTTATGCTTAAAGGAATACTCCAACGTTTTGGGCATTGGACTGAAACAAGATGTCCGATACCATTTTCACCTCTGTACGTCCACTGGTTCAGTTTCTGTGGGTAGCATTTTGGGTAGCATAAAGACTTAAAGTCAGTCAATAGCCTAGCTCTGTTAAAGTAAAAAAAAAAAAAAAAGAACCTTACATCAAGTCCAAAGCTGCCTTAATTACATAATGTATCATGTGTATTTGAAATACAGGTCTTGGAATTGAAAAAAAAGAGTGATTTTAGGAGACATTAGATGGTTGGAATTATAACCTAACTGTAACTTCCATATAGCGCATGTGAAGATAACATGTGTTCAGCGGTGACAGTACACCTAGAGGAGATGATTTTGGTGATCCCTATGACCTTTGCTCCAGCACCACCGTCAAGCAAAACTTAAGTAATGTGGGGAATATACTATGCTGTCCTGTCCGAAAGCACATTTACTTTACAAATTCCTCTGTTATCACAAACAAAATTCTGAATATATTTTCCACCTCCCTGATCAACACAGCATTGGTTCCTTCTGAACAACAACAACAACAAAACAACAACAAAACGGAAAAAAACAAACAAAAAAAACAATATGCCAGTAACATGGTGGAGAAAAGTCTGATTATGGCATTATGTGTCTATCAATGTTAATTTTGACAGCTATTTGAATTTAGTTTTAGGCGTAGTCATTTCTTGAAACTTTTTTTTTTGTTTTAGTCAAATGTCAGTCATTTATTTTACATTAGTCTCAATCAAATTTTAGTCAGAAGCACTTCAAATCATTTTAGTTACAGTCATTTTAGGCAATTTGTTCAAATGGCAGGACATCCTTTTTATTTAGCAGAATTTAGTCTTTTCAGACATGTCAGTAAACACTTCTCTAAAATATGATGAATGAAAATAGTTCTTGAAGGGGAAAGAAAAGAAAAACTACACTGAAATGTTATAGTTATTATTGAAGAAAAAAGCACATACAGTTCAACAAAAAATAGAGAAAACTTGAAAAATACAACTCTTGGTGAAAGAGTGCAAGTTACTGTATGCCTATGCTAATTTCTATTACATCTCTGGCTTTCCTGATTGGTCAAAACCTTTGTCCCTCAGTTGACTTTGTCTGCCAGCTTCCTTGCAATCAATATGCAGTCAAGACAGAGGGAAGAAAACAAAAACAGGGACTAATTCATCTTGTATCATGTCTAACTTTAATGGATCGTAACATATCAGGTATGGAATTAATCTGCAGAGTCTCCGGTGTAAGATGAGACCAAACTTTTCTATGAATGTCAGTTTTTCAAGCCACAAGAAAGGCCAACATGTGCCTGAAACAGACAAGGTAAGTCTTGTTTTTAGCCTAGCCAATTTCCAGAAATGTCCTTACTGTGTTGTTGTGTATATCGTAAAATGGCCAGCTTTAATGTGTTTGAAATCATTTCCACTAATAGTGTTAAATCACATGGATATGTGGGGACACCACCATCCTCTGCATCTTAAGTTAACTAACGTGATTCTTAGAGCTTCAGTGCATGTAAAACATTAAGTGCATGTTTTCCTGCACTTAATGTGTGCACTTCATTGGCCAAAGGGGCCTGTACATTCGTCTGCCTCTGACATTTTCATGTCGTTATTTTTTGTCGGGGGTAAATAAAACGAGCAGCAGCATTGTTTTGTCAGTGTCATAAATAGTCGTCAAAGACTATTTTTCATTCAAAAGCTAGCAAGCTGGCATTTAGCCCAGCCAAGAACAGAATAGATTAGAATGACCATCAGTGGATCCGATGGCCACAGGGGAGTCCATTAATGTTCATCAGAACATCCCCCATTCAAATGAACAGGATCCAGTCTCTGACAACCTGTCAATCCATCAAAATGTGAATGACTATTATTGACATCAGAAATTTTACTTTTACTTAGAACTTTTTGACTCAACTGTTTTGTTGAGCGATGATTTACCATCGAACAGAAATGTGTAGTGAAGATCACAAGGCAAAACACTGTAATAACTCTAAAGTATTATTTGATTTTATGGGTTGAGGATGGAGTGTGATGTGACACCAGGTACTTGCTTGTAGCACCGTCCCCCTTGTAAAAGCAACTGAAAATGCAAGGGTGGAGTGTTTGTGCCAAAATGGAGGATGAGAGGGAGAAACCTTGGACACCTCCCCAGGTAACTGATGAGTCATTGGAAGTGATTGACAGAGAATATTTTTCCAGCAGTAAATTTAACTTCTGCATCAGTGATATTTCAGCAAAACAGTGGCGCTTGTACTTGAGCAGAACATTTTGGCAATCTTTACACCTCTTACCTTCCCTAATGGCCGTGAAGGGAGTTCCCTCCTCCTCCTGCAAGCGAATCACCTTCAGAGCCACCAGCTTCCCATTCACCCTGGCAACAATGCACAGAGAACAAAGTATTATGATCTCCAGGCTTCATGACATGACAAAGAATCAATTAAAACCAGTGAAGCTGGAGAACAGCAGCGAGCTTCAAGTCAATGAAGTAATAATTTAGGGGCAGTGGAGTGAGACTCAGTACAAGGCCGGAGGATTACAACCAAATGAAGCTCACCACTCAAATCTACTGTAGTGAAGAGAAACACAAAATAACTTCATTACTGAGAAGAACAGAGGTTGTATTATTTTGATTCATTTACAGTGCGGGAACTTTCAATTTCTAGCTTAGCACAACCTTGGAAACTGGCTGTAAGGCACAGAAAAAGTGGAATGTAACTCTTAACAAACCCATTCATAGAAATCTAATAAAACAAATTAAATTTTATGCTCGGGGTGTTCAGCTATTCCATTAAAGAGATATCAGAAAAAAAGCAACTGATGTCAGAGCATAAACTGTAGCTGTTACTATTCTACTACACTGCGTCATTCAGTTACAGTAGTGCTTTATGATTAAAAGTATTACTGGATGCATTTACATCTGGGCTTTATGAGCTATAAAGAAGACTGAATGGGCTCGTCACTGATTTGACATGCACACACAACTTACTTGCTTTTGCCCTTGTACACTGTGGCGTATGAACCCTCTCCCAACTTCTCAAGCTTTTCATAGGAATCGGCCTTGCCAAACTTGGGGCTTGTAGGCTGAGGAAGAGAGAAAGAAAAACAAAAAGAAAAACAAATTAAAAGTAAGGGCGGGTGAATGCAGCAGCCAAGGAAAGAAAAATGATTCCAAAAAGAAGGCCTTGGTGAAGACAGATGACAGATGTTATAATTCTTGCATATTTATCATCTAGGAGGATGTCAGTGAGGAGCAGAGAGAATCTCGCAATGACTTTTTCCCCCCAAAAATCTGAAGACTACTTTTGCATTTATCAGACGCTTCTCCATGTCTCTACAGTTCACAGAATGACGAGGTAATAACTGTTATTTCATTCTCTTAAGAGAATGAAGCTCAGTGTTGGATGTATGCGCCCTATTGATATGATGGATCCAATGTGACTGCCAGTCAAAAGAGAGCAACTTCTACTGTATGTGGTGTGCAGCATTTTAAGCTTGGACATCTTTAATTAGCTGGTTCTTTCCTATTTGTCCTTTATGTAACACCTTCTAAAAGTCTGAGCTGCTGATTTTAGGCATGCCTGGATTATCCAACAAGCAGCCTCAGGGCAAGCGTCTTGACACACACACACACACACACACACACACACAAATAAATTAATAATGCGCGATTTCAGAGAGAGAGCGAGAGAGAGAGAGTTCACTAAGTCCTAAATGGTCCAAAAGTTTTACACACAAAACAGCCTTTAGGTCTTTTGGAAAATATATTCCTTTTAGCCTATTTATCTCAATAATAATTATTATTGTGTTAAAAAAAAATCATTTCTTGTGATTAAAACAATGGTTGTTGTAAATGCATTATTAACGACCCCCATAGATGAATGAATTTACTTTCTTCATGGGAGCCCAGACCTCTCCTTATGGGAGCTCGGCTCCCATTGGCTCCTACGGAACTCGAACCCTGCTCTCGGCTCACTCACGCTCTCTCTTTTTCTCTCGTCTGACAACAAGTCTAATTTTACTTTTAACATTATCAAAATGTTAAATGTAATGTCCTCCCCTCGGCCTACAGTAACATCTTTGTACTCAGGCAGGCATTTAGAATAGCTATATAGAAATAGCCAATATGGTCTCACTTGCTTATGCAGGTCATACAGAGCTGTCGGTGTTAAATTGAGATTGCTTCATAATCAGTTAAAAACTCTTTGTAGCTGCTTTAATTTGACAGCCATATTGGCTACTGATGCACACATGCAGTGTAACCCTCATCCTCTACAAGCAGTCCTCGGTCCCTTAGTCAGTAATGGAGGCATAGTCTTAGGCTGCAGACAAACCCCCAGGGAGTGACTTAGCTCTCCTATCATCACTGTCTGCCCACACACACACACACACACACACACACACACACACACACACACACACAGAATGTCTGAAGGATGGGCTGGTCTTTGTTATCTAAATCTGTGCTAGTTTCTATGGTTTAACTTCCCTCTAGTGTTATCTTGTCATCCTCCGCGGCACTAATAAGCTCAGCATTTCTGAAGGCCTCTCTAAACCAATGTGAATTCCTCCTGTGATCAAGCAGGAAGTGAAACTGTATCTGTGAAACTCATCTGGTCGTTACAGGCGCCGCTCGCTCTTACTGACTACAGTACTGCATTTTCACTCTCAAATAACAAAAACAGCCCCAACAAAGCAAGCACTGATGTGGTGATAGAGTTTAATAAATTACCATTTCAGCAGTCACGTTTTGATATAAAAATTAAAGGTAGTAACAGGAACAAAACATATTAATGGCATGACTAATTTGGTATTGAAGGCTGATATTCAAATTGATGTTTTTGGATTTAAGTTACCAACAGCGTCTAGTCAGATATTTGCATTAAAATTAGTTGTGTTACTACTTACTGTTGAGTTTTAGAAGGCCAATTCCGCTACCAGTGCTGATATTGTTGGAGTGAAGCTGACAATAGATGAAAATTTTGACCTATATTCACTAACTTTAAATTTGACTATTTTCACCAAAATATTGAAAAAAATGTGTTCAGTGTTTCTCCGGTCATTTTTGTCAATGGAGCACCTTCACCTCGGTCATACATGGGTCCAGCAGACAGCTGCTCTGGTGCTGATGCTTCACTCTGAGCGTGATTACAGCAGCACTGGTCATCCAGCCCACAGGGGGCACTGTCACATATCCTCAGATAAACTGACACATTGCAACCTAGGCCACCTCTCAGAGCAACCCCTGTTGTTGTAATCACCCCTTATCTCCCTTGAGTGATGCTGAGATTGAACTACAATACATTTCACCTCTAAGAGTCCACTTCCCTTCTCATGCATTTTTCATCCAAGAAGAAGAAATTGAGTGGTTTCTAGCCTCAGCGGTCTGTACCAAGGCCTTTTTTTGTCGCTATTTACTCTCCACTCCCACCCTCTATATATGCTGCAGTGAGGCGATAAGTGAAAACTTTACGAAAATGATGGTTCCCTCAGTCAGAAAACTCAGGGCCTGACAGCCAACGATGCAACTACTATCACTACCTGCTAGGGATGGAACAGTTTATGAAAAAAAAAAAAAAAAACGTTCGGTTTGGAGCACGTGTGTCGTTCGGTTCATATGTTTTTTCTTTTTTATCTTTTTTTTTTTTTTTTTTTTTTACTCCTCAGTTTGAAGCGTGTGTTTAGTTTTGATCATGCACATACACAATGTGAGGCGAAGGCGTGTATCAGGACAGTTGTGGAAGCGTGTGTGTTGTGGATTTGGCGAGCGGAGAGGACCAACAGCCAGACTCAGAGGATGCGCTTGTGGCATTGTATCGGTCTGCTGTGTGGGAGCACTTTGGATTTCCTGTGACCAATGATGACGGCGGTAAAAAAGTGGTGGATAAAACGGCCACTGTGTGCAAGCACTGTGCAACGCGTATTGCATATGCTAACGGCAACACATCCAACATGTCAGGGCACTTGTGGAGAGTCACCCCAGTGTGTCAACAGACAGCTCAACAAGGAAAGAGTCGGACAGGAAAGTGCAACTTTCACTCCCTGCTGCTTTTAAACAGAGTAAGAACCACAACTGATAAATGTAGTTTAGGTTTTATATTTGAGTCAGTTCAGAATGGTTCCACTGTATTTTTGTGACAGTGAATGACTATTTTTTCTTAGCATTTGCTAAAGAGAACTATTTTTGCCAAATAAATGAAAGGCATGTTGAAACTAGCAATG
>OMLF01057301.1:22227-32870 GCA_900302615.1 Holocentrus rufus | reverse complement strand
TCATAGGTAGCTTGTGTAAGTATAATTTTAAAGGTCTGAAGCGACTTCTTTATTTCATTTTGTTGTGTTTTCATGTTTTGTATTTAAAGGGCCTTGTGTTGTGTTGTTGGTTTTAAGACTACATGGACAGAGGATTATCAGTGATTGGGGCAGAAGATTTATGTAAGTATTGACAGCTCATCTTATCCCTGTGGACCTTCATTCCATTTGACTCTCATTAAGGCACTGATCAAAAGACTGAAAATAAATCATGTTGATCTAGGTTTTTTTTTTCTTCAGTTTGTATTGATCACTGACCAAGATCCTCTCACAGCATTCAAAATTCTACATGTTGATGTTTTCAAGAAACTGGTAGAAGCTTCCTTTTAACATTTTTAGCAATGCCAGCTCATATCAATGCATGCTAACAGCTTCTCCCAAAACGACATGCAAGCCACTACATTTATTTCAATTACCCATAAAATAGAAAGAATAAATAAAATTGTTTCAATAGACAAGTATGCAATTTTGAGAGAAGTGAGTCCAATCCACAGACAACTATTGCCTGTTTCCTAAAACCAAAAGAACAGTGCGAAGACTTCGGGAATGTCCGCCTTGACTAGTGATCAATAGAATTTGTTTTAAAAGCCCCAAACTTTTCCATCTTGTGCATATTATGCAAATTCACAATCCAAACACTGAGATCACAGCAGATTGTAACACTTGAACCCGTTCTAATACCTGATCTGATTTCAAATGTACATCTCCGAAGGAGAAAACCCGTCAAATTACCTCTCTGTAGATACGAGGGCCCAAAAGCTGTCATTTGCAAATTCTCCCATCAAGATCTCATTTAAACTGTCCTGTTTGAGTTTGTTGGTTAAGAGGTTGACCTGGAAATCCAATGAATACCATTTGGAAGTGGGTATGTCACCTTGGTCAGATATTATGCATCTTGATGCCCTGAGTCACCGGTATGAGAGAAAGATGAATAAATAAATCAGGTGTTTTTGAATATGCACAGGATCTAATCATCGCCTCATTGTCAACCCTGATTTGCAATGCAAACACCAGGACGGGAGGCCTTGATGGTGTTGAGTAAAATGGTGGAGGGAAGGGCAGAGTGGTAATGAGATCGGGGGAAGGGGGGCACAGTGTACACATTTGTGGTTGGACTCTTGCATACAGCGAAATCAGAAAACACACAGATCAGAGCGCAAACACACCGCACACTGGAGTGGGCATGCATGCAAACATAAGCATGTATATTAATGCACAAATGCCAAAGCTACACACAGTGATAGCGACGCTTCAACCAGCGTCATCCTGAGGGCAACATACTTTCTCTCTCTCTCTCTCTGGCTCTAACACAGACACATGCATACATACACACATACACACACACTAACTCAAACACGCAAATGCATACACAGCCAGAGGCAAAGATGGGTTTGCCAGTGGACCTAAGGCTACAAACCCCCCAGGCTAAGACGAGCTCCACACATAGCCAGGACCCAGTTTACGCTCCCAGACCACCTCATTAACCTGAGCTAGCAGCCCTCCCTCCGCTCGGCCTCACCACACTCCTCGCCAGCCCGCACTTACAATTCATACTTGTATCATTTATTCATCTGCTCTTGTTGATTGGACTCATCCTCAGCCGCCAGATAGATAAGAGGTGGGTTTGAAAGCTCGGTGAAGGACATCTCAACATTGTTGTGGACATCATTATCTCTGGCTTCAGCCAAGATCATGGCGATAGTGATGAGATGCGGCGGACTGATGTAGCGAGGTGAACCAAAGTTTTCATCTCCAGGGTTGTCCATGGTTTCAAATCTCTACAGTGTTGTGGAAGCTGCTCAGTTTTAGCTTCTTCGTTACAAATGTTGTAGTAATTAACAAGTAGATATTTGTTGTTTGAGTATAAATCACACCACTCAGATGTGAAGACATTTGTGCTCATTTCTTAGCACTCGAGCGAATCTTGTGGAATGCTGTCCTACTACGGATACTTCAAAATACATTTATCATTCATCTAATCACAATAAAATATTACTTACGTTTGTGCTTCAAGTCAGCTATAGGCAACAACTGTATATTATGTCATGCTTGGTCAATAAATGGATCAATAAATATTCACAAATGTAATAAATACTGCATCAAACAACAAAACAGTAATATACTACCTTCAGTTTTTTCTTTTAACTACCATATTTCCTGGGAAAAACAATAGAATTATATCTCCTAATAACAGTAGCACTAACAGGCCAGCTGATAAGAATAATATCTGAGCTAAAGACAAAGGGGCACTATGCAAAATGACTGAGGATTTTTGTCACATTTTATCCACATTTTTTGCCAGTTAAGTCTAAATGGTCCTCATTTAAATCAATTGTCAGCAGTTCTGCATAGTCCTCATAAGCTACTGTCAGCTGTGGCAGAAATGGATGCTCAAACTTTTGTTTGGTTGTATAGTAAATCTACACTCAGCAACTTTACACATTAGCAGCTCAAACTGGCAGCAAGAAGTAACTGATATATGTGGACTTCAGTACCCAGAAATCCTGTTAGGTAAACATGACTGCACACAGTAGAGTCATGTTTAGCAACCTGGCCAGTCTGTGACGTTTTGTACGATACCAAAGGGACGAGAGAGGCAAAAGATCTCTTGTTGGTTAACCTGTTTAATTCAGCTTTCTCTGGAGGGAGCGCCACTCACTGCAGTTTAGGACACAGTTTGGTATTTCACTCTGAAGTGAAACTGTTTCCAGTGGAAGAATATCTGTCCATACTGAACATTGGAGTTTCACCTACAGAAATAGGGCAAATCTAAATCATGCCAATTACAGGGGATGAGGAAATCTTCTGTGCTGCACCTCAATTTTGTGATTTATGCTGATATAATGGATGCATTTTTGCATTTATTACAAAGGTGACAAGGCATCTACATGATGTTTTAAAATACAGGTATCGATCATAATTCAATTCAAATCCCTCCAACTGGTAAATATTGCGCATTTACCCAGGCTATAGAATAATATCCCAGCAAACTTCATCAAAAATGTGCACTATAAAGTATCATCAATTAAACATTTAACTAAAGAGTTAATGAAATTTCAAAATAACTAAGTTTTATCAAAAATGGAAGATTGGATTCCTTTAGCTGGTAGGGTTCCTGTTGTTCTTACCATTTTGCAGTGACATTTCATACTTGCACTAAAAACTATAACCTTTGCAGCGTATTCTCTCACACTCAACTTCTTAATGAACGTCCTTCACATATTCAAATATGCTTCACAACCATAATGAAGACACAAGGATTTCCCCTGGGTAT
The DNA here is from genome assembly GCA_900302615.1 of Holocentrus rufus. Classification (NCBI taxonomy): domain Eukaryota; kingdom Metazoa; phylum Chordata; class Actinopteri; order Holocentriformes; family Holocentridae; genus Holocentrus; species Holocentrus rufus. The sequence goes on along the minus strand of OMLF01057301.1, from coordinate 29,557 downwards.
GACAGTGTGCAAGATCGCTTTCTTTCCTACTGCTGACAATGGCGTCAGTGGTCCAATCTGACTCCAATTCTTGTTTTCTTTGTATTTATGCAAATGATTGATATTACAGATTCCGATTTGATTGTTTTCTGTCCTGCTTTTTAAAATTAGATTAAAGTCTCAAGTAAAATGGGTGGTGGTAAAACTACAGTGTAGTGAAAATTTTTGTAATTCCCCATAGGCAGGCGGTTTGCATGCAAATAACCTTATTAGCATAGCTAAAAGCCCTTATTCTAATCAGGTGTTTTTTCTTTATTTGAAGAGTCTACACATATAAGGCAAAGATGAAAAAGATATTCAAATCGCAGATAACTTATTTTACAGTCTTTAATCAACCACATCAGGTGAGACTTGATTTTTAACCTATTTTTTTTTTACTTGACTAAAGAAGCGACCGTAGCAAATTCAGTTCATATTCATTATGCCTCTTCTACAGAACCTGAACTTTGTGACCTCTTCAATTAAACGGCTCCTCGTCTGATGTGGCAGCGCCGTCTTTCACACTGTGATTTTGCAAGAATAATTTGCCAAACAGCTAAGCAAACAAATGTAGTGTTTAAACATGACCTTGATATTATTTTGACTTTGCACTTTGTTTCTGGATCCAGTGATACAATCATGTTTTTATGTACTCAGCTGCAGCCACCCATAAGGGTATATGTATATAATAAAATGAAGATGCACTGAAAGACACCAAATGATGTAAATATGTTCACTGCACTGGGATGCAACTTTTGTAGCTAATTCTTATTTTCCCATACCCCATTTTCTATCTGCTGCAGAAAACTGTGACTATTATAATACCTGTTTTCATCATATAAGCCTACGACAGTTATTTTTAATTTCATTGTTGTAAGGGTTGAACTATTTGATTGAGGCATGCTTGCTGCTGCTTTATGTTAGTGGTATATTTACTTGTATATTGATTTCAGGTTATGTTAACTTATTAGCTTGTGTTTCTTTATAGCATGCTAGCTGACACTGTTATTAGCTAGGTTGTTATGGCTGTACATTAGTGGCATGTTTGCTGAGATATTGATTATGTGTTATGTTGGCTTGTCAGCTTGTGCCTGTAGCATTCAATCTAACAAAATGGTTGGTGGTAGTATGGTATCTCTGGATTGTTATTAGCATGGTTTATTGATTCTTTAGAATGACGGCATATTGACTTGTTAGCTTGTGGTTGTCTGTAGCATGCCGGCGGATTGTTTACAGGTAGAATGGTTGCTGGTATACTGATTCTTTGGAGTGTTGAAAATGCTGTCCTGCTGATTCAATTCAGTTTCTAATCTGCTAAGTGGGATGCCCCAAGCCAGCACAGTCAGATGTCCCATTAGTCTGTTGTTGTTGTTGTTGTTATTGTCAAAATGCTGAGTTCAGAAATTGCTGAGTAATATTGGGATCTAGGAATAAGCATAAGTGTGGGTAGAGGGTAGCAGAGGCAACTTACTGCATTGGGTTTTAGGCGGTTCTGGGATTCCAGAAATAGTTAACCTTCCTGGAGATGTCGGGGGTTAATTCAGTGCTGTGCTGCCAACTCCTTAGAAAGGAAAGTAGCTATTGGCTGTCCTAAAAGTCACTAGAAATCGCTAAATGACATCATCACATAATTTGCATAATTGCGCATTTGCATTTAATTGTAAGGCACGCTGTAGGAAAGAGGAATAACATCGTAGAAGAGACAAAAAGTAAGTAAAAAACGTCCTAAATATGTTTAGAACTACAAATGAGCTTTCATCTGTTGATTCTTGTTTTGTTTTTGTTTTTGTTTTTTTTTTATTTTGAAATAGGCCATCACTTCTCAAAATAACTTCAAGGCTATATCTTTGTCTAGACCACATGTTAAACTCAAGGGAATGTGTATTTCCACTTCCACGTGGTCTTTTTTTTCTTATTTTGTCTACAAAAGGGACGGAAAATGTACTGTGAGTGCTTGTGCCGTTTTTTTTAGAAGGAACTTTAAATATCTGGCAGTTATTTACAATTTACTGCCTGTTATCAGAGTGTAATGACGGTTTAAAAATGAAGAAAAACACAAAAAGGGAATTTCATTTTAGTGTTTTAGTGGGGAATACAACTATGAAATTGACCATTAATTTTTCAGTGTTTTTTTTATCACATAGGGCAGTTCTCCGCTCTCTGGGACCAAAGGGGCTGCTTCTAGAGCTTTCTGGGGGCCACAAATGAAATTACCGTAATGACGCCATATTGGCTGTAAAGCGCAACGCCTCAGCTTTCAGAAACCGAACTTTTCCTATAGGACAAACGGTGACATAATTACGGTTATGTCAGGCGTTTAGGGACCATCGGTAAAATGTGGTATTTGCCGAAAAGGACATGTTCAGCCTGTGTCCCAATCCCATTCATGATACCGTTGGGGATAGTGACTGCAGAACAATACGTGCTTTCACGTCAGACTCTAGAAAAGTCGCCAATAACACCAGAAAAACTTGCTAAAGTTGTCGCTAGTCGCTTTTGACAAAAAGAAGTCGCCAAGAGGACTGGAAAGTCGCCAGATTTAGCGAGAAAGTCGCCAAGTTGGCAACAGTGATATGTTAGCTAATGTTTTCTTAGCTAACATTGCTGTAGAGCTCACTTGCTAAAAACCTACACTTTGGAGTCTTGTAATAGAGTAGATTGAGAGATCCCATGACTGACTAGTAAAGCTCCATATTTTGATGAAAGCCTGTGACAGCCCGCGCCTCTTCTGATATAAACCTTGGTGTGCCATGTTAACAGCCTAACGGTTAGCTAGTCTTACTGCTGCTACTGTTTATTGAGGTTGGCGAGGGCGTAACGTTAGCTGGTGCGGTTGAAGACTCAGTCAAACAGGGGCGGGGCAAATAAAATTGAGGTCATGTTTTGATTGGATAGCCTACTTTCATATATGTGGAAGTAGTTTTTAATCCCTCCCAAGCAAAAAAAGCTGGTTTGAGTCAGGAGAACTCGACCAACAGAGCTCTCTCTCATCCCTTTAAATGATGACTGGTGAATGTTTTTTATGACTGTTCACTGAATGTTTGAATAGGTTGATTGAAAATGAACAATCAAAACTTTAACTAGCTTTGAGGCACGTCACCATAAAACCATGATCCTGTACTCCTCATTTGTATGTAGTAGTGTAGTGGGAAGATTTGTCATAATAAAATGCCACAATACAGTGCAACTGAGCTGAGAGCCAATATGACACTCAGCAGCTGTCCTTTTCATCTCAGATTTTCTATCTCTCTATCTATCTATCTATCTATCTAACATTAATATAAATAATCGGTAGAGCTATAAAATTAATTAGCACTCATACCACTCATTAAAACAAGTTAATGATGTCTTTCAACATCTATCTAATCATATATACGACATTTTTATCATAATTTTTAATGTTCAACATGGATCGCTACCATAGAAGGCCAGTGTTTCACAGCACAGCAATATACACAAAGCCATACAATTGAATCAAAGATTTTGTGCCCATAAATAGATATTTTCTTCTTTTTAACAGATATAAGTATTTTGATACAGCAATAGTCTTCATAAATCATACATAACCGAAAAGGTCAAAGATCAATCTTAATTGAAAAACACAACCTATAGAATTATATAAAATCCTCCAATTCCCATATTTTAACTAAATAATGACGATAGATACATAGATGAATGAATAAATAAATAAATAAATAAATAAATAAAAGCCTTGTTGACCTAAACAGTGTTGAAGGTATGTGATTTCAGAAACAGTCCATGGTGTACAACTCTGTTCCATAAGCATGAAAAATCATGTAAATGTGTACAGACATCTTTTACTGCTGCTTGCAAAAAAGACAGAAAAAAACACTATTTTTCTAAATCTCCTTAAAACGCCCAGGGACATTCCCAATCATGCATGTCAGTGTTTCAGTGCCTCAGCATTATGAGAACGGACAGCGAGGGAGAACTTGAACAATGTGTGTCCTGTAACATGTGCTGTGTTATTGGCATCATCTGTACTGTCTCTTTTTTTCCCCCTCCCCTTAAACTTTACTCATGTAGAGTTGAAAAGGTCACCACATTCATACATTCAAGGCTGTTCGTAAATGTTTCAGTATCTGCACATCATCAAGGATTTATATTCAAGTTTGCCCTTTGGTTGCATGAGATGAGTTTTCATCAATGAGGGTCTAAGCTAAACCCACCACCACTATTTTTTTTTTTTTTTGTTATGCTGACATTTCAAACAGCTATCATTAGCTTTTATTTTGGGGCATCTAATAATAAAAATTCAATATTCTCACATAAGGGATATTGGAAAATTGTAACTACATTCGTTACCATTTTCACAATGAGAAACATGAATGAACACTTGCTTATGGATATAAATCTGAGTCACTGCTATAATGCACAGCGTATTAGTGGGCCACACAGAAACATTTACAACCCTATCATCTTACAATCTCCAAAACATGCATACACAAACTGCTGAGGAGGAATGAAGATTTTGGGTCACGTGACGACACTTTGTCCAAATAAGAGAGTATATTTCCTTTAGAACAAGACTATTAACCGTCAAAATTTGCTTGCAACATATGCACTATCCGATGCGAGATGAAATAAAATCCATCCACGCACGCATTTCAATTTAGAAGCCACAGTTGGCAGGAGAGAAATGCAACAGGATTAGAAGGCTGCACACAATTTGTGTTGATGGAAAATATTAAAGTAACTCATTACCATATCACAGATATAAGTTATTCATTTATCATCAGTTTCCCCCTATTGCGTGTTGTGATGTATGTGACAGGTGGGATTCCATTCTGCAATACACACTAAATGTTAATTGATTTAAATGGTAAAAAAAAAGTGCTCTATTATCTAGAAAGGTGCCAAACACTGTATTGTCTTCTGTTGCATACTTAATCAGTATTTAAGTGGTTTTGATAAGTGCATAACCACAAAAGAAACCAATAAAACATGTTAATTTTGGTCAAAGCAATTACAGCAATTCATCGTATCATAGTAAATCAAACAAGCCTCAATGTGCACCAAGTCATTCATCAATGTCTTCAGCAGTGATCTGGGGGATGACTCAGTGTTGGACCTCCGCATTCAGTCATAAACTGCAACATTTTCATATAAATAAATGTCAGTTTTGCTTTTCTCTATTGCCGATTGATATGCCACAATATTGATTCATCCTATAGCTAGTTCATTAAAGCACTTGCTTTTCTGGTCAGTCTTTCAGAGGCCAAATACTCTAGGGATCATGAAGTGATGTGCTCTACATTTCTGGCAACAGCAATTTGTTTGGAATAAACAGAAGAAGAACTGGATAGTTAGTATGAGCTGTGATAAGCACCACGGCTGAGCAGAGAAAGAAAAGAGCGCCGCCTACAGAAAGTCAAACAACAGAAAATCCAAGGAAAAAGTAAAATTAAATATAACTCAGTCACATGGATTATCACATGAAAGGATCAGAGATGTAGAGGCAAATCAAAGGGTGCATAAACTATGACCTCTATAGCAGCACAAAGCTACTACATACTGTGGTGTATAGTATGAATTTATGTCATAAAATTCAACATCAGTCCTAAAAATGCTTGTAAAATTTCTTCTCTCCCCCAAAACCCTGTAAAAGTTGCAGTGCAATAAAGCCAATATTACCCACTACTATCCGTCCTATCTAACTGATATCAAAGCTCCACTATGTCTAAAAAAAAAGACCACAAGCTTCAGATAGTACGTGCACAAAGACCAGTAATGCTTTACCCAAGCCTTCTAATCTAGTAGGTCATCCTCTCTGACTTTGCCAAATGGAAGATGTTCCTCTTTAACGAATATGACCTCATCATTGCCTGGGAGAAGTCCGAGCGCCACCGATTGCAGCGACACGTTGAGGGCCGGTGCCTGCGTTGCTAAAGGCAAGATAACACCAAATGAGATGTGACAGCTGAAAGAAAAAACAGGACCAGCTGATAGGGCTAAAACGGGACTTCTGCTATTTTCCCTCCTGAAACATCAGGTCCTTTATATAATATTGCTTCATATTAATACAATAGTGTTAGGTTAAATGCATAAAAAAATATGGATGAATAAGTTCAAAACAGTGAGAGCTAATTCTTCCCTCCTGTGACTTCTGAAATCCAAAGAAGACCCTATGGCTAAATGGCTTTGAAGATGTATTGTATATGACCAGTGTTCAACATTTGCTACCCTTCGCTGACCTTGTCACTGTGAAGTATGAGAAACAAGCAAGTTTCACATTCAGCTCAGGGCTCGTCTGTTAGCAAAAGATCTGAGCTGTCCTGGTGATGTAAAGGGTGGCTCACTGAAATTGTTGTTTCATCAATAAATAACAGCAGACAGAGCACTGATGGCCATGGAGTGCCTCTGATCTATGATCAAAAAGAAAGCACTGTCCTGCTCTCAGACTACAAATACAGCCATATGCCATGAATCAAACATGCACACACACATACACACATAGACACATACCGATATGCACGCAAACAAAACTTACATCAAACACTTCCGGCAATTGAAACAGTTACAGAACTTAACAAAGTCATGTAGATTTGAAGTGGGGCCCTATTTTGCACGTAATGCTTCCAGTAGTTCCAATGAGTCTCAGCTTCACCTTTCCTTTCCTACTCCCTCTGCTACTGTACTTCCTTTTTGCTGCTTTGTTTTTTTTTTTTTTTTGCATCTGCAACACCAGAGCTTTCAAGAATTCTCACAAAGCCTCCTACTTCAACTGCGTAGATTTAAAGGTTCCGGCCCAGTTTCTCTGCACTTTGAAGCCAAGTCAGTTCTTGAGCCACTTCTTATCTCAAGCGATCCCAGTCCCGGCTTTGCTCAGGACAGTCAGCTCAGTCGCAAGAACTGCTTTGGCTGCCTGGAACCAAAGCTCCGCAGCAGGAATAAAAGTATGTGCTGCTGACCACTGCTAGGAATACGAGGCTTGTGCTGAAGGTCACCTCCATGTTCCACGTCCTGATGTGAGGACCGTTACCGATGTCTCTTTGCTGCTTCTTTCCACCTCCTTCTTTTGTCCTAGGAAATGTTGGCCTTCCAGGTTTACCTCCAGACTTCTGGTTTCTAGTGTCTCTGCCAATTTCTTTAGCACCAGCTTGTGTGACCATCTGTATCGGTCCCATACTTGTGTGATATTCCGGCTTGATAGGATATGCTGGAGGTATACGTTGGCGGTTCTTCACAGCCTGCAGGCTTCGTCCATACTTTCTCAAGGGACAGGCTGAGGTGTCGGAGGGTTTGATCAATTTGGGTGTTTGAAGGCTGACACCAATACTATTTTTTTTTT
>OMLF01057301.1:10512-22207 GCA_900302615.1 Holocentrus rufus | reverse complement strand
ATAATTTTTTTTTTTTTGCACTGTAGCTGCCCTGGCTAGCCAATATTCTGTGGCAATATTAAAGAGCTTTGCTTCGAATAGTTTTCAGTAATTTTCAGTTTTATTTAGGTATTCAGTGTCTCCCCCACAATGTTATTGCTGGCAGAATAGAAAAGCCTCTGAAACACCATTTAGACAATCATAAACTCTACAATGCAACCCAAACTGCTGAAATTATTTTAGGGTTAGTAGCTTTATAAAGCAATGATAGGGAACACTAAGCCTTTAAAATAAGAGTTAATTTGAAAACAATCTAAATTCATTGCAGGTTTTATGTAGATGTAGTCTGGAAGGAACCAGCATCAGAAAGGCAAAGAATGACCGATTGGCCAATATCTGATATTTCATAATTGGCTGATATCAGCTCAATTTATCAGCCAAAGAATACGTAAGTCAACTTTTGTTGTATCACCTTTGAAGACACTGAGCCTTGCTTGGGGGATATTCCGCATGTTAGATAGGTGGTGTTACTGCTAACAACTCCCTGCCATGCCGTCCAACTTCCCTGCCATCCCTGAAACATCATCTTGCTGCAGCCTACCTCTAAATTTCCACGTCTTTGCTATTTATGGCTTTGAACCAGCCCAGGTTTCAGTTTTCCCTGTCCAAGGTCTTGCTGCCTTATTGGCACTATGACCTCTGCTTCCTGGTGATGCCGGTTAATTCTCGAAACCTACTTACACCTCTGTCCATCTCCCCCCTGTGCCTTCCTCTTTCTGCCTGTGTGCACCTGAATATTAGCATTCATGAAAAAGCTTGTCGCTGGGCACCTAGAGCTCCGTGAACAGCCTTGCTTCCTCCTGCTTATAGCCAACTGTGACAGGTTTCAGGGGAAGTTTGTGTTTCAAAATGAGGGCTGTTTCTAAGAGTAAGTGAAGCACTCTCACTTGTGGAGCTTAGTATTGTAGAGGTGATCTTGATAGTATTGTAAGATGTGCAGTATATAGAATGTGGCTTAGGTTATTTGGGGAATAGCTGGCCTGGGTAATTGCTTGAGTCTTTTTATTACTACTGCATATAATGTGTGACACTGTCTGACTGTATTGTAAATAGCATTGACTAACACCACCTTCTCTGCACCAAATTTCTTCCAGCATGAGATAAAATCCAAAAGTAAAGTTATTTTCTTTTGCATTTCTCTGCAACTCAGAGGTTGATGTTCTTGACCTTTTGGATTCTCACACTAGTAACCGACCTTGCTACACACATTAATTCATACTCAGGTGCTGCTTTTTCCTCAGAGTATGTCTGCTTCACTGCGCTTTTTGGTATTTCTCTAATAAAGTAAAATGTACAGGCAAGGCTGGGAGTAAGGTAAGATATGTTTCAATTCTGACCTTTACGCAATAACAATCTGTAGTTAGCCTGAATGACAAGACATAAGTCAGTGGTCAGTGTAACGTATGTTTAATTATATTTTTTACTGGTCATAGTATAAGATTTTCTGCTTTGTTAAATATACCTGAATGACTATAGTTGTGACATAAAAATTATTATGGACAGCTCTGATCACTGACATGAGAGGTAACTGACAGTATTTTGAAAAAAAATGTTGTTGGGTAAGTTTCTTCACTGGTTCATACATAAATAAATGTAGTACCCCAGAACAGGTAGGGACTTCACTTCAAGTGTAATCTGTTGTATGAGTTATTAATACTTGAAGTCAACCATCACAAAATGGGGTTATGCCTCCTAAGGGGAAGGATTTAAAAAAGGTCATTCCCATTTTTTTCAACACACACAGCACTGGTAAAGAACTAAGTAGCCCGACTAAAAGCAGCCTTTGCAGGGAACGAATGAAATATGATTATGAAAGTATAAACTCATCATGTAGGAAAAATGACAATCAAGAACTGCTGCTTGTTTTCAGTAAAAGTAACATCCAGCACCACCATAGTAACAGCCTCTGTCTGGAGGCCTAAACTCTTGGCTTTCACTACTTGTGTAAACAGGGAAACATTGCCATGACCTTGCCTTGAGTCCATTCAGAAACATGCTTCTAGCGCTTGAAACAAAACTGAAGTCCTTTTGAAGGGCACACAGAGTTTCTTTTTGTACAATGTGCCATATGAGTGTGTAGCTTTGAGCTGGTGGGCAGCTCTACTGCTCTCTGGCCTAGATATCAAGCCTTGGAACATGGCTTTGTCAGCATGACACAGTGCATATGGGACACAGACACTGAAGTTTTAGTTTATGCTTTTTTTTTGTTACAGATGTGTCTTTCTCCATGTAGACACATGGAGAAGCATATTGTTTGAGCTGATTCATAGTGCTGCTTTGTGAAGACACTCAGCCTTTGTGAGGGCTTGTATAGTCACATTATCATCTCTGCTTGTCACATTAAGACTGATATAAGTAAGGTAATGCTGTAGAGACACAAAAGCTATCACAGAAGGTCTGATATGCTGCATGAGTGTGGCATCTCCAAACTGACCAACAGCCACTCTATTTATGAACCGTATGCAGTGACTCGGGACCATGCCTGACACGCTGAAAGAAAAACACAACCATAAATATGCACCTTTATTTTGTGTGCACATAATAATGACATGTAGCAGAGGACATGCAAATTAGATGTAGCACTTGAGACACTAATGCTTCGGAACATCAGCTCTCCTAATTATTGTAGTACAAATGAGAATTTTTAAAAGATGGTGGCAAGTCAAAAGGTTTGGCGCCATGTGTTCAGTTGGGACATTCAGAGTGGCTGCTATCATAGCTGCCAGACATAGGCGTTGTTGCCAGCAACTCAGACAAGGGAGAGGGCATTCCAAGAGTCCATGAATACCTTTCTTCCAACTTGCAGGAGCTGAAATTTTTCTGGTTGCCATCCATCTGCCTACAGCCTGAATGCCATGAACTTTGATTAATCCATAAGCTAAGTTCCCAGTATCTTTATATAGGTCATCATCATATGTTTTTTTCACCTTGTACAGACAGTGCAAACACCTGTATCAATATGGCATGAGCAGTGCTGATTAAAAGCACAATATATGCAGTCACATATGATGCCAGCTGGCTAGGGGTGTCATACAACATGGATTTTCAAACAAGCTGTGCTACAGATTGCCTGAATACTATTTTTCATTAGTGGCTAAAAACAAGAGCAAACCTTTATCCACCAACCACTGATCCCTTACTATGTCAGTCTAACCATTTCTGTTTGAATCACATTGTATAACCTATATAAAAACTTTTTTGAATTGTGAAATTAATGAAAGCAGCTTCACTCGGGTTGAAGAAACATCAAGCAGTGTCATGAGATAACTGTGTGAAAGTTTACAATAAAATTAAATATTTATATTACTCAATACTATTCATGAATTATTTCTTTGGCAATGTTCAAGACATGGTTTTGTGTTAATAATGTAGATCAGAGTGCTCAGGGAAACCTCTCTACCTACAGTATATTTAATGTTCTGCGTGTGATATGAGGATATGCGACAGGTATAAGGTGGAATAGACCACATTTGCCTACAGAACAACATGCTGCTCAGCATGTTGCAATAGCAACAGAGCAATAGCAATGTACTCTGTGGTTGGAAAGTATGAGCGTTGGGCCAAACCAGGAAAAACGTTTCAAAAGTTCCAAAAGTTTCTGGTGAAGATCCTGCAGGGATTGAAACATCAACAGATTTTGGGAGCTATTCATTTTAATGTGGGGACTTTTTTTTTCATTGCTTGCTCTTTCTGTCTGGCACTTGAGTTTGATTGGGATGTGAATGCTCCACCTTTTCTGTTTGCTCATTGGTCCAAACCAGCCTCCAAAATGCTCCCGTGACTAGGCAACTTTGCAGATGTTGGCTTAGCCATTAGAGATCAATTAAGCTAGTGAGAATAATGATAAAGTACCTTGCAGAGCTGCCTACCACATAACACAGTTGTTGCCGTGGGTTTGGCTCATTTGGAGGTTGCAGTAGACTGCGATTTTGGATGGTTTGATTCTCACAGTAACACTTCCAAACTATGGCACGGACTTTAGGCACAAGCTATCTCAGAGTCATTATTATCATCTGACATAGTGGTTATTTGTTGTATTATCTCCATTATGCTTTTGCAGGCCAAACAAAGCAACTGAGCGCTTGGGCCAAGACCGAGTGCAAGCACAGCAGCAGAACTGGCCAAGTCCTACTACATCCAGCATCAACAGTTGAATTGCAACCACCTGCATGTTTTTGATCATGTTTGTGGCAGGCGGAACAGTTCCTGTAGAGCCCCCCGAAGGAAGCACAGCGCTGGCTCAGTTCCATGATTTGGTGGAGATGGAGCCTGCCGTCTCCACTACTGTGCCCCCAAACTACCTACGCTAGCTAGTCATTTGCTCCCCCCAGCCTAAGCGTATAATAGCTGGTAAGCCCACGGTGCTGACATGATACCCATGGAGCATGTCGGGCTGCAGTTATCCCCCTGTCAGCAAGTGCCTGGGCAGTAAACTCATTCCAGCTGGGTGGCCGAGAAGCAGCAACATCTTTTTGGTAGCAGGGATAGACAGATACCTTCCCCACAGGCCGCAGGGTGATATGTTCAGTGAATAACACTTGGTTGATGGACCAAAGACACTCTACAGAGATTACTTCTCACTGCTTTTCTGGCTCTGAAATGACTCTGTGTTTCCACAACCTAGGTTTGTTTAGCTGCCAACCGCCACTGTTTTTTTTTTTTTTAAAGATGTTGAACAGGGCTTCCCCCAACAGATTTGTGAGCCTTTGGAAATGATGGCCCCAACATGGCACACACTCTTCTATCCTTGGGCTGCCATGGCGTGTAACCAACATTTTTTTTCTGTTAGTTGGGGTGTGATTGTAAACTCTCATTTTGTATGTATTACAGAATTGCGCTGACATCGAACAATCGGTTATGCATGTAACTAGTGTACCCTGAGGAAGGGAAAAAGAGCAACAGCAGGACACCCTCCTGCCCTTAGTAGCCTTGATGAAAGCCAGACTGCCTGTACGTCACATAGAATTTGAATATGCCAGTGGCAGAGTTTCCCTTGTTTTAGTAAACACTCATTTTGCCTTCAGGCATTTTTGTGAAAAGATTTCAACTGCAGGGTCCTGTGTTGCACTAGATCCCTTTGTCAATGAACCTGAGTTACATACAAAATCTACTGTGTATGGCAGTGGTTGTCAAACTGGAGGTTTATAGGAGCTTGCAAAATGATTTACTGGGATTGAGAAAAAAAGGATTAATAGTATATTAGTATTTTGTTTTGTGTCTACTGCCTGATTTTTCTCTTTTTTTTCTACAGTTTTCAGCCTCCAGGCCTCCACTGAGAAAAGGAAAATCCAAAAAGGGAAAGGTTGAACTGTGCCTCATTTTGCATATGCAGCCTGTGACAGGGAATAACTATCAAGTGCAGGCCAAAAAGACTAACATCTACCAGTTTATATTTCCTTTGCATGAAACAAATAAAAGAAAAATCACAGATCTTATGCCATTATCATAATTATGCAAGAAACAGATCATGGACCCAACATATTATCAGCCCAAATGTGTGACTATTTCCATTTATTCCATTTATTAACTACAATAGCATAAAAACATGAAGGAAAAGTATAAAAATATAACATCTTTGAAGCAGAATTAAAGACTGACCATTGCTAATGAATGACATACATATTTTGAATGAGAGCGATCCGACTAAAAGTCAGCAAATCCATAGAGGCTGTTGCAGTAGAAATGAGCCATTGGCACAGTAATTTCCCTGTGCTGTGACCTATTTTGATTCAGTATAATATGGAAATCTCGGCAGAGGAAGGGCCGATAATTGGATGAATGAACCAATGAAGACTTGTTCTGAATGAAAGCAGCAATGGATGAAACTGAAAGAGTTTGTATGCAAAGGGAACACTGCCATACTGTATAGCCAAGCGTTTTTAAACCAATTGGATCCTTGTGTCCCTTCCCGCATTACAATTCTCCACCCTCACACACTTGAATGCTTATTCTTTCTTGCATCATCCATCCCCCATTCGGTGACAACCCATTTGTTACATACATTCAAAGACTGTGATGCTCTCATTTAGCCACTGACATTCAGTATATGCGCACAAGGGACTGTTCACTGAGGCCAAGAGAGAGTTTTTACCAGTGTATGAAAATGAGAGGCGATGAATAGATAAACTTTCTTGTAATGAATGCTCAGTTTTCACTATTCTCACAATATAATGCCTAAGAAATGCCTAAGTATCAATGATTTGTTGATGATGGTTTGCTCCATTGCGCAGCTTTCAAGACAATAAATCTCAATGTCCCAAATCCCATGCAGATTATTGCTATCGACGTACATTTTTGTTTTTCTTGCTAAAGTTTTAAGAGCCTCCTTTTATTCTCATGCGGAGACTCTTCTCACAAGGAACATAAACCATTGCAAATTTGTTTTAAATTGACATCTGATGTGATACTGAGTTCATAAGGGAAAAATGTACATCTATACACTTATGGATTGCATAGCCTTAAATGGAAAATCCACATATTCTTGAGGGGACAGGTACAGGTACGCTTCACTGCATCTGTAGAACATTGACATTAAGAGATAGTGCTGCCTGCTCTACAGTGCCCCTCTTATAGGGGGTAATGAGGTTTTAAGATTCTTGTTTCACTTAGACTGGGAGAGTATGAATGTGTCAGAAAGTTGAGTGACTGATGTAATCCCCAGGATTGGCAAGGTGATAAATTGTCATACTTTCCATCTCCTTTACAGTCATCAGTTATGTCAACTGTGAGTAATACAAGGCCATAAAATATGATGCATCATACACTTCAGCAAAAAACAACAATAATAAAAAAAAAGAAAATGTTAAATTGTCTTGTACCCCCGACTGTTTTAAAAGAGGACTCTCCAGGTTCCTCTATGCGATGAAGGGCACCGTGGTTAACATGATTTACAATCACAATTTAGGCTAAGTGACATTTGATGGCATAAATATTAAGTGGAAGCGGATGCATACTGATCATCAATAGCTAATAAACTGAAGCTTCATTTTCACAACCAATTTGACTCACTGATAATTGCAATCCATCATCTGGAGTCTTTGGGATCAATGGGCAGAACCAACCTGTGATGTTGTCTATAGCAAGCCTTAGGCATGTCATTATGATAAATGGCTCAATCAGTTGAAGCTTAGGAGGATGTACAGTATGAGTCACACATGGATCAAAAAAAGTTGAAGGAGTTTTGGCCAGAACTTTATCTCCTGTCACTATCTGTTTGATAAATACACAGCCTCCAGGGAAGCATCACATATTGAGGAGGAATTTATAGTGTGGAAAGGAGTTTGCTGTTAACAGCAGATTGTTTGAAGGTGGTAAAGATGCTATTTGATGTTTGTAATAGAGAAGTCAATTTTTGAAGTATATTTCTGAACAGGTACTGTAGGTTAGAAAAAAAGAATGAGGAGGTGTTATTCAAATGGAGCCACTCTGCCTCACTGTATAATAGTAAGCATTTACTATCCATGTAATTGAACATGATCGGGATACAAAACTTCAATTATATCAGTTACATAACTAGAGAACTAATTGTTCAAGTAATTACAAGCTAGTTTACAGTGAGTGGCTGACAAACTGTCAATTCACCACCAGTTTAGCAAAATTCAAGCATGAGTGGACACCCAGTGATCAAGAACACGTTGGCTCACCACTACACTATTACATGGAACAGAGCTGAAAAAGTGTGTGTGCGCGTGTGTGTGTGTGTGTGTGTGTGTGTGTGTTTTCTGTAAAATAAATCAAAACTGCTTGGGCTGTATCCTTAATTGCCTTCTGACTTTCTACTCTCACAAATTGAAAGAACTCCACCAGCATGTGAGAGCACACAACTCACAACTCTGTGTGTGTGTGTGTGTGTGTGTGTATTTTCCCCTTTTTCGTTGTGTATTATTGGACTGCTACTGCTGTCATAACCATTTTGTTAATTGTGGACAACTCCAATAGTATAATATTGTTTCACAGCTACAATACAATCCGTTTTACACCACTGCAGCTGCTTTGGGGCAAAAAAAGACAGTTGTGGTCCCTAATGGTGCAAAATCAAATTAAAATGAGAGGAGAAAGTCATTTCCTATGACATTCTTTGGAAATTTGTGCTTATTACAAGCTGTTTAGCAACAAAGGGTGCAAGCCTCAGCGATGGCAGCACAGTGGATTGGCACCATCAATCTACTGCACGGGGATCATCACGCCTTCCTCATATAACCGCAGTTTGCCTATGGTTTACACTATCTGCTGCAAGCCCTAACTGAATACATTGGAAGATAGAAGGAAAAATAATAAATAAAGGTCTTGTAGGTCAGCGCTTTCATTTAGACAACATTTGGCTGCAACGCTTACATGAAATAGTTCAGGGTCATTTCTGGATGTTCAGCACTGACGGCTTGTGACATATCTGACACTGATGCGCAGGCAAATACTGGCATTATGTTCAGAATACCGAGGTGTTTGTCAGAGGGAAATTGTTGCAGGGAGGCACAGAAAGATGTAGAGGGACACCCTGGCCCTGATCACAAACCAAGAATCTTAACATTAATGTCACAAACAAAATGAAAAATTGATTCTGAGACAGACAGATAGACAGACATACAGACAGATAGATAGATAGATAGATAGATAGATAGATGCTATAATTCAGAACTTAAAGGCTAAACTGCAGTCCCCTTGCCATTTAAGCAGTAGAAAAATGGCCATAGGACTAATTTCCTTCATGTATAAGAGATTCTGGAGTTTATTTGAAGATAGAATATTTGGGATTTTTCCACATATCATCCGGCACAGCTTGATTTGTTGATGGAACTTTCTCAACCTGTCATAAGTTCAAAATGCAGTGTTGTTTTCCCTCCATTGTTTTTGTAGACATTACAAATATAGACAAAAGTTTTACAACCTCAAAATAGATGGGAAAATCAAGAGTTGCTGTCACATTCTGTCAGCACTTGTTGTAGGTTCAAACAATACATTTCATAGCGAAAATATATTCAATCCAATAAATCAAAGGTAGACAAAGCCAAAAAAGCAGGGTTGACAGAGTTTCAACAAGGGGTGCCACGCTCAAACACAAAAGGTGCCCTTTGTTCTTCATATTGTTCAACTCAGTGATGTGAGAAAATGTTGAATTATATTATACCAAATTGCGCCCTACGACCACCAACCTTTCCTTCAACCCAACAGACACACGCAATTAATATAGCTTCAGAATTTCAGATTGGCGAAGGAAATCTCAACTGCTGCCGAGGTGCCTTTCAGCAAGGCACTTACCCACCAAGTGCTCAATCAGTGGATCTGGCAGCAGTGGGAAGCTGCAGTGGTACTGGGCAGCTCCCAGGTGTGAAGGTATGTAACTGTACGGATGTGAAGCAGGGCAGTGCTGAAAAAGAACATGCATGCTCAGCAAAACCTTTCCCTAGATGAATAAAGGTAAGAAGAAACATGAACTGGAATGTCCAGGGCTGATATTTTTGTTGCACTACGTGGTATTCACAAACTGCATGCATTGTCACAAAAGGAAAGAAAAAATACTTTAAGAGCAAACAGGAATGAAAAAACCTTGTAACTCCCAATTTTGAAATTTTGATTTTCATATTCTATCTTCATTTGACGGGTTCCAGGATCCTCTACGGGATGAGAAAGATCTATAACCGTCCTCAAAAAACCTCAAACCCATGAGCTAAACTGAAAAATGCACAATGATCAACCTACAGACAAGTCCGTTTTTCTGATTTCCTGAATAGCTGATATTTTGTAAATACAAGACTTCTACCTGACAGCTGTAATAAGCTTAGATTACAATCTTCCACAAGACAGATTTACAATAGCAGCCATCCAACCAGCCTTAAACCTTCAGAAAAGCCATATTGTACCAAGGAATAAAAACTATTGTGCAGCACTTCCAATTTCATTTGACAGCAACTCCTACGATGTCCCGCTGACGGGTGAACGCTGCACGCCGCACTGCCACAGGCTCTGCAATGTCACTGCGGCCTGATATAGACTGGCACGTAATGTTGGACTGATAGATGAGGTGAAGAAAGCCATTGATCTTGGACAGATTTAATGACAATGCAATCCACCGGATCTATCAGATAGATAATGATCAGGCCCCAAAGCCAATCTGTTAAACACCAGGCTCGCTGTATATCTGACTGCTTAGTCAGCCGTGTGTGACTAACTACTGCCATGGCTGCAGTATAGTCCATATGGAATGTGGTCAACCCTGTGGAACACAGTCTCATAAAAATTTCAGGGCATAAGCACAAACTGGATTCTGTGACAATACCACCAATTGGACACACAGTTCTCCCTTTAATCATGGAAAAAGTCTGTTTAGATTAGGGGTAAAATAACTCTGGTTAAGGATTAAGATCAGGCAACTAAGTTAAGGTTAGTGGAGGGTTTGCGGCTAAATAAGAACTTTAGCCAAAAATTCATAAATCACTCAAAGTAGAAAACTTTTTCACAGGTCTTGAACCCAGGTAGTCAGACTTCAAAGCAAACATCCACCCATCTATAATCCCATCCCAACAACAACACCTTTACTTTCCACTGTACTATCTCAATGTCAGTCTACCTGTCTCTAGTCTCGTTCACATGATCGCTGCACAGTGGAAAACATCGTTTTCTCACTTTTTTATGCACAGAACACGCATTTCCATTTTCAGCCCTCATGGCTCATTTCAAGAAATTTGGGGAGTCCAGGCTCCTGTGTGACATTTGCATGGGGGGAAAAATTGCTTTTCAGCAAAGTTGCACAGCCTCCTCACCAAGTCCACTTTTCCCTTTCTCAGAGTCAGACTCCTCACAACGTTGCTTCAGAGCCCCGTCTGGAGTGCCAGAGTGACTCACTTAAATCTATAACTAAACTGCAGTGAAGTCCTTGCTGTTTGAAAATGTGTTTGCTTTTCGGTTCGAGCCTGTGAGGGCGCCTTGAAACTCAAGTGTTTAAAGCGAGGCTGGCATTATATAAATGTATCAATACACAAGGCAAACTCCCCCGAAAGGAAGCAACACCCAAATCCTCCCCCAGTCCCCAATCCATTGATCAACACGTCGAGTTTGCCTATACTTGGCGTCTCCACCTCATGATGGACACGAATCTGAACCTTCAAGTTTGCTCCTCTCAATAATATTGATGTTCTCAAACATGCCTGAGATTAGCTGATCAATATCTGTTGGCTGAGAGTGAAAAGTAGATGTGACAGAAATTCCTGACCAAAAGATTTTTATTGACAAGCAAAAGCCTCTTAGAACAAATACCAGATATTGTGGCGTTTTTTGCATTGTTAATTTCATCTCCAGGTTTAATTCAGTGTTTTCCGGATGTGAGGGCTTAATGTCATCTTCCCTGAGACTCAGACTGACAAGTCAGAGTGTGTCGAAGAGGTGAAGGCAACTTTTACTCAGCCCTGTGGGAGGATCCTCGGCAGGACCGAGCCGACGTGGAAAGCTTTTCCACCGAAAACCAACAATGCTTGAAATCAACTTTTCACCTTTGGATTTCCCAGCCAGCTTCACAGAGCCACAGTGACAGGTGATTTCTTGACACAGAGCATAAGAGAGAGAGAGAGAGAGACAGAGAGAGAGAGAGAGAGAGAGAGGGAGGAAAAGCGAGGGAGAGTGTCTCTCCACAGTGCGCCACTCTGCGTTAACACCAACTGAAGAG